>JAODKE010000101.1:33270923-33300619 GCA_026779605.1 Mormyrus hasselquistii | reverse complement strand
TCGGGACTTTTGCTTGAGCGTCGACTTGTGCACATTGACGAGTTACAAGCCGGCGACTTAGACCAGTTTTACTGTATTCCAAAATGGAGACATCAGTAGTTGCATGAACACAAAAACTTTGGTGCTGCAAGAGTTAAAGCACAGCTGCATTTCCATGATATGTGTCATAAGCATACACACATGTACACATGCAGAGAAGTATGAACAAGCCTAAAATAATCACCAGCTCACCTGAACAGTATGTCTGCCAGAACAAAAGGAAGAATCAAAAACAATAAGCATACAAATAGGGTGTTGACCAACCACAATACTCTGCAATAAAATAAGTACAACACTCATCCTCTAGTTATTCCATCATTTGAGCTTTTGTCGAGTGGTGGGAGAACAGGTCTTGAGTTCCAGCCTTCATTTAGGTTGAGTCTGGATAGAAGGACAGCCATCACGTGTTCCATGACCTCTCACCTGCTTGATGGGGACATACCAGTCCCTGTATCAGAAAACATCCACCTTTCCATGGTGTCGACTGGCATTAGCAGACCCCTTGTCGTCTAAATGGACTTTAACCATGCTGCAGACCTAGATTAATGCAACCCCACTTTTATCATATAGTGTTTTTAAAATGTATAATCAAATATCTGCTAAAATGACTGAAAAGCTACTAACTTCAGACAATTGCTCATTCATACTATTCACGGTATGGTCTTTTTGTATGTGCTGAATCACAGTACTCAATTGTGCTTTGAAACGAATGCTCCTTAATTTTAATAAGCCTCATGGGACACCAAGCATGAAGGAAAGGGGCCTACTGCTTTACCTTACCCAGTGTTGCCTGTGGCAGTTTAAGGTCCATCCTATTGAGCAGTGAGCCTTAGGCAGGGTACACCCTGGACAACATGTCAATTCAGCTTAGGGCACTCACCCATACAATCACTCAGAACTGTTTGATGTAACTAATTCACCTAAACCGCATGTCTTTCGATTAACTCGACAGATCCTGGGGTTCTCTGAGAAGACCTAGAGTTATGCATAATTCTGAAACATGGTCAGATCTACTTCTGAGCAGACTGTAAAGAACTTTTCTTGCTTGTTGATTGGTGGATATGTTGTGCTGGAAATGTATTTGAAATAAGCAGCTAAAGGCTCCTTGTGTAATAAACCATGCAACAAAAAAAAAAAACTTGGTGACCCCACGATACTCGCTCTACCTTTTATTCCCTTCTGGCAGACGGCACAGAAACATCAACACTCAAAGTTCGGAAACAGTTTCTACCCGAATGCCACAATTCTACTCGACACTCACTAGATATAAGACATAAGTGCACTAATTAGTGGCCAATTGTGAATAATATTTATCAATACCACCAATTTGGTCAGTATTTAAAAAAAAATGTTTTGAGTCATTATATGTAATTTATTGTTCATTGTTACTTATTGTTTTGTGTTACATATTGTCTGAATTACTTATTCTCTAATGCTGCCATTTACTGTTATTCCTCTTCTGTTAACTGTCAGTCTGTAGGAGGCATGCAAATATCTCATTTTACCAAGGACATATCATGTGATCAGTGTCTTTAAATTGCCAGTAGTGAATGACTCTGTTGGTGTGTGCATGTCTGTGCCCTGTGACTAGCACTGCCTTGTGCTACCTTAAATAGGCTCTAAGCCCACTATGATCCTCCAGTTTCCCTTCCTCATGGAGTGATTTTGAGCACTGTGCCACTGGGTATGGAGTTTAGTGTGCAGTGTTAATGGCAAGTGTTGCTTTTTAGTCACTGTAGCACTGTGCCTGTGGGTTGTGGGGTGGTAGCCGTGCTCAGTGGGGGAGGGTTGTCCTCTGAGGGAACTTGTGACTTCTGAGTGCTCAGTTTTTAATGAACTGTGCCTTTTATAAAAGAATTTCTTTGTGGTACCTGCTTGGGGTGAATATCCACTTGCCTCTGATGCTGGACCATACTGGCTTAACAAAATGGCAGCATACAGTTAAAATCATAATCATTAGCCACCTCCCTGTCCAAAATGGAACAATACTGTTAATTTAGTGTTTAAAGTGTTTGAGAATTGCTTCCAAAGGAACAATTTCCAAGAAGTTTGATGAAAATATTTTACCGATGCACTGAAAACAAGGAAAACACAAAAATAACATGGCCAAAATTATAAGCCGTGAGACAATTGATAGTCAATAGTCTAGCCCTTCTGACTCACAACTCATAGCTATCTCTTACTGAAGTCTCTCCCAAGGTTTGCACAAGTTGTCTACCGGTCCGCGGGCTGCACAGAAAAAGTAAACTTCGGTCACGTGATATTTACTGCTAAAAATAGTCCCACAAGCTAGTAAGATGTATAAAAACAAATGTCTCTTGATCGTTCAGCTCTCACTGATTCAGCGTTGCGGTGTTGTCATATTTTTTATGCACTTTATATTTGTTTTTGTGGTAAATCTTGAATTATTTTAACAAGATGTTCAAAGTTTACCATGGCGACCAGAGAGCATTAGCGTGCTGAGTGGATGTTACCCGTGTTATGTTGTCGGCTCGATGTTATGAGGATGCTATTAATAAAGCTGCGAATACACAGTGGATTTACATTTATTATTATATTTTTAAAATATCCCCATTTTTATACGTATCATTTTTTCATAGAAATACGCATACGTATATTTATCTGCCACTCCTTAAAGGCCAGGCCGTGAAAAGTTTCTGATATTAAACCGGTCCGTGACAAAATAAAGGTTGGGGACCACTGTTCTAAGGGATCTTAGGTGATTCATTCATGGCAAATTGCTCCAGCTCATGCAAATTAGTTGATTTTCAAGGGTGGACCTTAACCTGCAGCTCTTGCCAAAGATTCTCAATAGGATTAAGATTTGTGCTTTGAGACGACCACTCCAGAACCAGATTTTGGTGTTCCTCAAGAAGTTCTGGACCAACTGTCATGTGTGCTTTGGATCATTATCTTGCTGAAAGACCCAAAACCAGACTGGCAGCAGATTTTTTCAAATTATCCTTTAAAATGTCAAAATAATATTTTTTCTTAATTATACATGAACAAGGTTTTCTGTGTAAAACCCCACACCATTATACTCCCACCATGTTTAACTGTGGGAACCATGTTCTTCGGGTGGAAAGTCTCTCCCTTCCTTTGCCCAACAAAAGCAGTATCCAAACAGCTGCTGTTCTGTCTCATCAGGCCAAAGGACAGACTCCCAAAATTCATCCCGATATTTCAAATGATCCTGGGCAAACTTCAGCCTAGTTCTGATATGCCAATCAGTTTTCCTTGGCTGATGACGTTGAAGCTTCCCACAATGAAGAGCCCTCAAAACAGTTTTTTCTGAACTGGCCAGTTTGGTGACAATAGCCTTTGCAGTGAACCAGGAGTTCTTGTTGGCATTTCTGATTATTTTCCTCTCCAAAGTCTTTGAAATCTTGAGCTTACAATCACACCAAGGTTTGTTTCTGACAAAATGGGTCACTTTAAATTTTGCAATGATATTTTTTCTCTGAGGTCTATACTTATTTCTTTGGTTTTTGGCATCATGAAATTACTTTTTGCAAAGAATATAAGTGTGATGCATCTCAATCTTGCCTTTAAGTACCACTAGCTTGGCTCATTTCTCATAGGGGGCTAATAATTATGATCTTGACTATATTTGATCGTAAGCAAGGAAGGATAAATAACCTTATAGTATGTCCATGAGTTAGGCCACATATGCTTTATCCATGGTTTTGTTTTCAGGACATTCTGGGCTTCTAAGATATGTCATAATTTGGTGTGTAAATGCTGACACAGTCTTCATATCTTAATTTTCATTAGAAAAAACCTGCAACTATTGAAATTAAATTTTTTTAGTCTCATTTAATATAAAAATTACCAGACACTACAAATATAATCTTATAAATGTCGAGATTAGAGTGTCTATGATGTGGGAATGCAGGGTTTTCATTGGAGACCTTTCTGTTGCTTAATATTATAAAGAAATCCATGGTTAGTGCTAGACCGAAAAATATCTTTGATTTTCCATCCGTTTGGCAACTTCAGTTACCAAAAGTTATGTGATAGATAGCAATGCGGGCTTTTATATTTTTATTATTTTTTTATTACTGTATAACATCTCAAAGAAACTGAAGTAGAAAACCCCACCCCCAAACATACATACATCCCCACAAACACACAAAATAAACATAAATGCACACCAAATCCTAATATAAGATCAAAGCATAAATTCGTTTTGTTTTATTTACTTTTTGCGTGGGTCACTGCAGAAGCAAATACACGCTCTGTTTTCCGGGTGCGTTTAGTAGAAAATGTTTAAAATATAGGCCTCATAACGCACAGGATTACGCGGAAGTACTTTAGCACACAAGATAGCGATTTAGGCGACCGGATGAGATAAATTCTCTCGATTCCAAAGATATGCGATTCATGTCTGCGTCATACATACCTGAGACTGATGGGTGCGAAAATCAACGCATTTTGTGTTTGTTGGGTTTTAAGAGGTACCATTTCATTAATTATTATACATTGACGGTTTATATATCGTTCGTGTTTATATTTTATTTTCTGGTTTTATTTACCTTAAATATACTACAGATTGTGCCTACAGTTCGTGGGGTCTTAATAAGAATACCAAATTAATACTTTTTAACAGACCACTGAAACTGTTTCAGTGTAGGTATCTTAGTGAAATAGCCCAGTTCCTCCTAGACGAAAGGCATCTTGTCAAACAGGTTGATCACGTGATGGGCAGAGTACGTAACGAGGTGGGAAAAAAATAACAGGTGAAGTTGGGAAAGGCGTTTTTCTTGCTTAATTGGAAAGATTCATTCGAGAACAGGGTAAGTACTCAACAGATATTACAAATTAAGAGTATGAGAATGTCTCAATATTTTATTCCTTATCGTTTGATGATCGAAGGAATGTAAGTCATTTTGTGATCAGTAAAACTGCTGTACCATAGTGTTTCATAACTAGAAAATATTGTAGGCCACTTAAACCTAAAAACGTTTCCTTCAGGTGTGCGGATTGATCGTTATATGGCATATTTTTTCACTGTTATGAAGTTAAATAATTCTGTAATCTTATGTTTTCATTCTTTTAAGTCTCTAAAACGAAACATGATTTTAATCTTGATATATTGCTGCATTCACAAAGCCACAATGATATACGTACAAACATATAACTTGTAACTAAAGTTATCTATTATGTACATGTATGTAAATCATGTGCATATAATTTACTAAATAAATTTGCTCGGAAATTGTGACAATGAAACCCTAAATGACCACAGTTTCGGTATCGATTTGTATACATACTTTTAACTCCAAACTTTGTCATTATATAAACGTATTATGTGAAATGGGGGTTGGATGGATTGAAATATGTTTATAGTTTAACGTTAAACAGAATATTAAGAATTATTGGACTTAACATGCCTGTTGTATTTGCCCCTAGATGGCGACAGAGACAAGCAAAGCAGTTTATAATCATAATACATTATGAATTGTAACATATTATTAGCTATGAATTGCTGACTTTCTAATATCAGTATTATTCGGTATTAACAGCCATATTTTCCTTTGCAGGGTGTCAAAATGTGGGGTTATTTCGGGTCTTGTGCTGCTTGTGTATTGATGGTGCTGCACGTCACAGAGGCCAGGGTCATCTGCAAAAGTGATGGTGATTTTTTTCCCCCCCATTATCTCTCATTATTTAAAATGCTCCGCATGTGTTATTCAATTCATTGTTATGTCCTTTCTTCTTTAGTAAGCCATGTTGCACTTTTGTTTGTATTTGGCATTAATCAATACTTTTGTACAACTATGTTGACCTAGTATTCCTCCCGGAGCAACCTGCGATGTCCTTCCTATCTCGAACCCTCCTCTATAACAATTGGGACTTTGAGCTAGTAGTGCCCGGTAACATAGAGAGGGAGTGTATTGAGGAGGTATGCACATACGAGGAAGCACGGGAAGTCTTCAAGGACAAGGCAAAAACGGTGAGATGGGAATGTCTCTGCCTGAAGTTGCTTGCCGTGAGGACCCTTGCATTTAGCACTGTTGAGTATTTGGTGGTTCTTGGTAGGGGCAGGTGGTGGTGAAACATGTCTCATCCCATGTAAGGTCCTTCAGTTTGTACCCCTACCAAGCAAATTTCACCTGAAGTGCTCAGAAACTATTCAGCTATATCAAAGAGTGAACCTGCAAATAGGTAAAATCTTTTAGTTGCTGAACCAGGTTTAAAAATAATATTACCTGACATATCCAGTATTGCTGCATCCTAATTGATTTTAAAACATCTTAACTTGCGGGTATCACATTTTGTTTGGGCACTATTGTAAAAGACTATCATGGTAATGGAAAAGCATTATAGAGTGATGTTACATATTATTTATAACCAGTTTATTTTTTCTCCTCAGGATGATTTTTGGGACAAGTATTTGCAACAACATGGTAAAGAAACAGACTTTTTAAAATTGGGTGTAGATAGGTAATAATAATTAATCTCTGCAGTGGTACTTTGATTTTTCTGGTACAAATGACTACTCTATTCATGTTTGAGAGTTTTAAATATTTTTTTGTAGTTGATAGTTCAGATGATATGGTTATTAAGTAATAATATTTATGTATTTCAGAGTTTAAATAATTTGATTGTGAAATATTTTCAATTCCATTCAAGTTACCAAACTTAATCTGACTGTTTCAGAGTATGCACCTAAAACGGACATATCAGGCATAGTGGCTGGGAGTATTGCCGCGGTGGTGATAGTGTTTTTTGCGGCTATACTCATCTGCTATTGTTGCAGCAGAAGGAACAAGAATGTGAGGAGAGGGCAAAGGTAAAATGTGCGTGGGTCTCACTTATGTGTGCGTATACGTGTGCATTTTACACATTATTTCTCACTGATTACTTTCACAAAGACACTTAAATATGCGTGAGAGACACATAGAGCAACCACTGGTAGTGCTGATACCTGAATATAGAAAAATTGAGTGATGGGATGAATCATAGTTTTGTTGATCTAGAATGATTTATTATTATTATTGTTGTTGTGTTTGTTCATCGATTTTCTAACTACTTGTCCTGGTCAGAGTTGCAGGATATGAATAATAATGATGGTGATAATAACATATTTTCCACAGCGTTCCAGTGTCGATGCCTGCAGATGTAGCCATGCCTCCCGAGTCGGTTCCCCTGTCTGGAATAGGAGCTCCAGGACTGCCGTCATATAACGAAGCCATCAGCCGCACCGGGCAGCATGACCTGCCGCCACCTCCTTACTTGGGGTTTGTTTTTATCCTTTCCTCATGTTTCTATTTGTGTGTTTTTTTTTTCAAATGTGTCTGCTTATGGTGCGGTACATATTTCTGTCACATTATCTAGGCTGTTTGTGAACAGTTTCCTATCTTGTCATTAAAATATTTTATTATATATATATATAATTTTTTTTTTTTTCTGCCACTGTATTCCTTTTTCAGGGATGGCGAACAAGTTGAACCAAATCCCCCTGATATTGAAAACATCTGAAGTTAAGGGTGAACAGAAATGGTGGAGAAGATTCTGTAGTGATTCTTGGTTTTTAAAAATGATTGATTCAGGAGTAATAAGAAGCATAAAGAAACAAAACCTGGTGTTTCTTTTGTCAGGTATACCATGATACAATAAAGTGGAACTGGATGGGATTTAAAGGGCCAAGTCTAAAAATGCAACAGTTACTACGTCACATTTCCAGTTTGATATTTAATATTTATATCAACTTCTTTCAAGACCCTACAGTTTTATTGCTTTTTTTTTATATATATATAAATTTCCTAATAAAATTTTAAAATATTACTCATCAAGGCCTGGTGTTTAAAAAAATCTTGAATTGTTACAATTAATATCCAGACGATATCATCGTGCACACACGTGCAGTGCCGGGAACAGATTTCTTGCATATTAGGCCTATAGATTAGGCCTTCACGTGCCATTTTTTGTGCCGTAGTCCGTTCGTACAAAATAATCACGTGTATCTATCTCCGTTGATATATATGATTTTATATTTATTTCCCTCCCCTCCCCCCTTTTGTGGAATACTGGTCTGAAATGTATTCTGGGAATGGTTTTCACTCGTATGCAAGAGGGGAGGGGAGGGAGACACTGCGTGTGTGTGTTTCAGAGAGCTGGGGGAGAGCGAACGAGCAAGCCAGGAGCTTTCAAAAATGGCGTCTTCAGAAAAAAAATGATTGAAAAAAAAATATTCTTAAAAAACGAGGCCTAGCACTCAGAAGCCCGCAGAGTAAGGCTCGGATTCGGAGCTTCGCTGCAATTGCACAGTCTTAGTCATTTTAAAAGCAAGAGGTGAAGGCGCGTAAAAACACCGACGCAACTCGGCATATATTAGATGCGTCGACAAAGCTAGCTAACTAGCTAGTTCCTTTGCTAGCTACCAACATAATATATATTTGAGAGAGGGAGGGATGTACGTGGCAGCTGGTAGATACTTTTCGGGGGAATCACGTCGCGCATTTGCCAAAGCTAAGAAGTTTATCGGGCAGGCAGGAGAAAGAACGACGGGTCGAGCCGAGCCGACAATCGGAACCCGTCCATCCGCGTCCTGTACCGCTCTTTGATAACTACCACCGAGAAAGGGGAGGAGAAAGACGCTTCGGAAAGGGACGTGTGCTCTTAGCCGCCTAGCAAGTTAGCTGTCTGCCTATCAGCATTTATTCGCTAGCTAGCTGGCTTGCTAGCGCAGAACAATGTCCGTGCTTTTTTGCTCAAAGACAATAGCCAGATATTGAAAGAAACACGGCACAAGAGAGGGAAAGAGGAAAACTGATTTTTTTTTGGTGACTGGTGTGACCCCCCTTCATATCTCCCTCCTCCCCTCTTCATATCCTCCTCCTTCCCCTCCACTCCATTTCGCTCCCTCTCTATGCCGTTTCCCATTCTTGAAGACTTGCTTGCGAAACGGAATAAACAGATATTGAAAATTGGGAGGAAAAAAGCAGACACCTTGTTTGAGTGCCATACTTTAGTTTTTTCTCCTTTCCCAATCCTCGCCGTTTCTCCATCTCCATCCTTCATATATTTTAATGGATAGAAATTATCCAGGTGCAGGATTTGGTGATTTGGGCGCAGGAACGGGATGGAGTTACGAGAGGTCGGCGAAGGCAAGGTAAGCATTTGTTCATGGAGCCAGTATGTTCTGTCCTGTACACATAAATGTTTTCGGTAGCAATGCCATTTGAAAGGGCGCAGTTTTTGCTTTATGCAGTCTGCGTTTAGTTGCGTTGATTGCATAGTGGGTCGCCCAGGTAGTTAGCAACCTTCTATTATTATTAACGTGGAAGGGGAGCAGGTCTTAGAAATGCATGGAATGCGATTGACAGTGTTAATGCATGGCAAGAAAAGGTAGACAGACAGACGAAGGGAGGGAGAAAAGAGGGGGATGGGTTGGAGGATTCATCGTTTCATCAGAAAATACAAATCAAATACATTTTCCCCAGACTGCCTTTCAGAATGTCAGTTATATAATTTCATAGATTCCCCGATGCAGCAATTATACAGTATGGTACTTAGCTATCTATTAATAGGTATCGGCACTGACATACCAGTGACTTATTTTTTTATATGGGTGCATGCATGTTACCCGCTAGCTGGCTGACGAAAATGGAATGTTCGAATTGTATGTTGGGTGGTGGATCTGTATAGTTTAGCATGCATTTTTAAATATATTATTTCACCGAACGTCAAAATAATATCGGACGTTTCGTTATGTATCAGTGGTTGAATTACCCTAAAATGCAACTGCTGTTTGCTAGCAGCCAGACAGTTCACCATAACTGCCGTACCCGATCGTATTATTAACAATGCTACTTTAAGTTCAATTGTGCATAACTGTGAAGCTAGCCAGGTAGCTTAGTTATATATGTAAGTGGCAACTGTTTGCCTCCAGTTGCAGGATGCATGCACACGATGAGGATTTCATGCAAATATTACGATGGTTGGCAAACCACAGCTGTTTACTACCCCAATAACCTGGTAGCTAGAAACCTCTTTTTCATTGCTTTCAGTTTGGCAGGAGGAAAATCATGTTTCTGGGCCTTCGAGCAAGGCAATTCTATATACTTAACGTGCGCGTTTATAGGGATCTCTGGCCCTTGGATCAATTTTATATAAACCGTTAGACAGTTAAGTATGTAAATAATCAGAAATTTGAATTACAAGCTTATGGGGGGAAATACCCCTGTAAACAACCTACATCTTTGTGAGCTATTTTGAATATTTTATTGGAACATAAGCAAGCAAATGACATAAATGGCTTTAGACGTCAGTTGTAAATAGGCCTAGCGTGTAATTTATTTCTGATTGTAAGCGATTACGCTAGTCGCGCGTGCCTGAGAGTCCATTGTCCGTTCTCCGTCGCGCGGTTAAACTGGGGGACGAATGGAGACGCTACAAGTGACAGTGATCGGCGCTCGCGAAGGTGGCGTCCGGTCCGCGCGGCGGTCTCGCTCGCCGTGAGTCCTTCCGAATGACTGGCTGCCAGCCGCGGCCTACTTCGCTGCTAACGCCTCGCTACCAGGCTGCCAGTCGCCGTGACAACCGGAATAAATCTCTCGCGGCGTAGATGAGGATACCTGTCTGTCTGCCTGTCTGTCCGCTTGTCTTTCTGTCTGCATTTCTGTCCGCCCCTCAAAGGACTTAACCGCTTCTTCTGCGAAGTCAACAAAATTCCCGTTTATTAATCCCTTTGCTGGGATGTTTATCGTGATAGCTGGCTGTTTGCATGATGGTTGTTCCTGACCATATTAAGGGATAGTCAGTAATGATTTTTTTTATTAATTTGATGTTATTTATTTTTTTAATGAGGTCTTTTTGTCCAGAGATTTCTAGGAGGGTCTGTTTCGTATTTGTAGTTACTAACCTACGTTAAACTTTGCATTATGGACTTAACATTACCTTTGGATAGATAGCCTATAGTAATTAACATTAAAATAATGTTTTCATGTTTCTGTAGGTAAATGAAGAGTGGCAAAGTTACTTAATAATAGTATGAACAGAAATTAACTACAAATGAAGTATTCTGATAAATAATTTATGCGCTATTTCTGTATTAGTTTCTTGCTTTAAGTTGTGATAGGCTGAAATCAGGAAGATGTAATTTACTCTTTGTATGTGTGGTTAATTTTGATAGTTATTTTATTTTTATGAATGTATTGAATAGTATGTCAGCTAAAAAACTGCAACTTTCATGTATTAGTACTGAACGCCTCTTAATGGCTAACAGTTTTGGTGCATGATTTGAATGTTTTGCATTCGGATTACTTGCCTAAATGTATTGTGTCATCACCCTGCATTAAATACAGAGTTATGGCATATGGATGGATAGATGAGTGCATGCATGCATCTATTGATACTGATATAGTAATGTCTATAAATTTCTCATAAATTTGTTTCAATACCATTAGCATTTCATATCTTTAAGGTATCAATGGTATTCCACACTGTTTGATGATGTTTCCCTGTTGAAGGATGCATTGTGTACTGGGAAAGATTAATGGTAACTGCAGAGACTCTAAAATCAGTAATGCAGGGCTGCGGTGTTTTTAAAATAAGATTTTTGGTCAAACTCTTCTTTACTGAAATAATTCTCTCAACACAACATTTAATATTTGAATTTTTGAGTAAGCTTATATTCTATTGGATTTCCTGAATTCCATTATAACTAGGGTATCGTTCCATAATGTTGGGCCTCCCATCCCACTGTACATGCTAGTGTTTGGTCCAGTTGAGTTTTCTTAATTAGGCTTGATTGAGCTTATTGACAATATTGCACAGATAATATGTCTTTTGAAATGATGATTGTCTGAATTATCAGAAATATTTGCAATTATGAAAAATGCTTAGATGTCAGTGAATTCTTTGGTTTTCAATATCAATGGTAGTATTCATCAAATGTATTTGTTTATACCGTAGTACTTGAACAATCAATTAAATACTTTAAATTGAAAAATGTATTCAGAACATTTTAGCACAGTGCAAGTAAAAATCATATGTAGTCCTCACCTAATGTGATTTAAATCGGGAAATTAGTTCTTTTAATATTAATCTTATGTGACAAATATTAAGAGTTTCACTGAACTGAAAAACAATATAGGTGCTGGGCTACAATGAAGAGGTTTGACAAAGTAAAGATAATTCATAGGAATTCTGAACCACCACCCACCCCCCAGCAAAAGTAAACCTCTAAAGTCTAATTTTCACTGACAAATACACTGTTCAGAGCCTGGAGCTGTCTTTATTACAGCAAATAGAGGCTTGTTGAAAATGACTGTTTCCCTTTGTTTTTGGGTCACGGCAGAATTTTAAAGGTAATGCACTGACATCTTGGATTTCCAATATGGTCAAAGCAGGAAATTAGTTGTCCTTATATATCACTCCTTAAAAAAATCTAATTTTCATGCAAGTATAAAACAGTATAATACATTCTTAGATGTATGGTCTCCCTTATTCTATGTCTTGCAGTATGCCCGGCAGTTGCATAAATGATAGGACAGCATCAAATGATTATTTTAATTGATTGTTTCGGCCTAAATACACAACTATAGAGGTTGTTTTTTGTTTAAATCAAAGTTGTAATGAAAACTTTACACAGTGTAGAGAATCTGTTTTAAAGTTGCAAAGTGGCATAAAAAAGATCTAGTGTCGCCACTATATTTAGCTTGCTTTGTATTTCGTAGGGTGGCATACAATATTTTGACGGTATTTTGTAAAGCAGTTCTATTCAGTAATTTTGAAAACTTACCGTTTTAAATTCGGCAAGTAGGGATAGGGTGATTTTCTCGCTAAGATTTCAAAAAACTGTTGTATTACCATAGTACTGCCCAAGCCTAGTAACAACTTAAAAACTGTTGAAGTCTAGAAATTTTATTACTCTGCTTGTATTTGTGTTTGTTGTGATCTGCCCTCTGCTGGTTTGGGGAATATTATTGTCATACGCATACGCTGACTCCGATAACATCTGCATGTATATACAAATGTAGTATGTCTGTGAGTATAACCATACGCAGAGTGGAATGACGCGCAGAAAAGTGAAGCATGAACTAGACTTAACACAACAATGTTAATGTAGCTAGGTGGTAATGTCATTGTACTAATGTTATGCAGTAAACCATAAAAATGCAACTAATCAATGACAAAATTTATTGTCAATTATTTTTATGAACAATTAATATCAACATTATCGATTTGTTGTTGTATACTTAATTAATAATTGCCATTTTGCCATGAACATTGATTAAAATGTACATGATAAATGATTTAAAAATATTTTTGGGTCAAACTTGTCTTAATTGGACTGATTGCCCCTTCACAGCCTTCCTAAAATGCAGTTTAATCTTATAATTATCTATCTATCTATCTTTCTATCTATCTATCTATGCATAATTATGCAAATTCATACAAAGTACGACAGTTTTTAATTACATATGACAAGTTATGACAAGGTCAAAATCAGTAGGTTGATAATGGTAATTGAGCTGATATTCTAACAGTATTTCTTCAATTTTTGTCTGTCATATAAACGGAAACATGTGATCCGTGATGCCTGTTTTTATGTCTATAACCAGTGTCTGTTCAGCTTTTTTCCTCTGTCCTTTGGGTATGGCATTGTAGGATGTAAAATAATCATTGAAGAAATTAATGTTATTTCTAGGTAGTGATTTGAAGACGATGTTCTCATGGTCAATCTGTATAAATGTATAAAGACAATAAACATCTCTTAGTACTGAGAGTAATACATAATATTAAAGTATACATACCCCAGGTCTAACTTCATGGATAGTCTGACTGCTTGCAATTATTTATGTTGAACCTTAATGCTGTTATGGCAGGTTTTGCAGTTTGCAGTAGTTAACTAATTGAATTAATTGCAATTTTCTTATCCAGCAGTACTCTATTAAAGCAGCAAGGCTGATTGTATATCATAGCATTTGTTGGTCCTGGTCCCCTAGACCATACATGAGGTGCTTTTTAGTTCACGTGTGCTCTTAATTAGGCTTGACTGCACTGTGAACCAACCACACAGTTAAAATCACATGAATGTATTATGAATAATTTTAATGATGAAAAATTAATAAATATTTCTACACATCTTTGGCTTTGCCCTTTGAAACAAATACACCAGCATTAATCATGTCAATTAATCGTTTATCCATTTACTCTCAAACAATACACATAAGGACTGATAAATATAAATACAATGAATTTTACAATATAGGCCATTCAGATTTAATTTATCAGAAATTACTAAACCATGGCAGGAGATTTTTAAAATTATTTATTGCATGAAACCATTTTAAAGTTCCAATCTCCATATACTGTTCAGGGTTGCATGGGGGCCTGGAGCCAGTCCCAGCCAGTACTTGACTAGGCTTAAGGCTGGCATACACCCTAGACTGGATGCCGGTTCGTTACTGGGCACATGCATGTACACATAGACTATGGGTACCATTTATCTTAACTGCATGTCTTTGGGCTGCAAGATGACACCCACATGACTTGGGGAGAATATGCAAAATTCACACCTTTTAGGTTTTACTATTAGTCAGGATTTCTCCTAGCAAGTCTGTTTTTGACTTTTTCTGAACGTTAGACAGGTTTTAAATAAAACACTTTCAGGATACTTGTAGAGTGGTATTAGTGTTTTTTTCAGCTGCCACTAAAACAGAGGGAGGAACGAAACTCCTGAAAGGTAAACCATGAAACTGGTGGACCATTAACACTTTAATTTTTAATTTGGGCTTTATTTACATGTAAACTTGCAGACCTCCTGGCTCTCTAGATCTGCAGTTGCTGCTTTACACTGAACTCTTGTTCGCTGGGGGTGGTTTAATCATGTTTTTCTTCAGAATGTTTACGAGGCATATCTTAAAAGTAAATTCTAAGCAATAGTGCACCACTGATCTCTATTCATTTTTGTCTGAGGACCTTCTACGTTTACTGCAGGATATGGTTGCTTTCCACTTCATGAATTCATAGGGATTTATGTTGAACCCCCACTTGAATTAATCGTGGAGTCATCCAGTTTGTTTCAAATAGTTTTTCAGATGTAACACTGGTGTGTTTATTAACCCAGTGTTTTTTTTATTAGATGTGAAATTCATTCTTCTAGCCTCATCACCCCCATGTGTATGATTGTATAAAATTAGCAAATATGCACAGAAAATACTGGAATGCGAATTCTTCCATACTGGTGAATGTATTTTTTAACAAAATCACTTTCATTTGTTGATTGCTTCTGGATTCATTTGCTTAATTGCAGCACAGTAAGATTAAAAGTGTCTACTATATCTTATAGTTATTTCACTGCCTTCAGGTCAGTTCAGGTCTGAACTACAAGTATATTCTAGTTTAATTTTAGGGAAAAATTACCAGTTGTGCAATATATTCTCCCCAAAGTTGTCAGGATATGGAACCAGTTGATCCCTCCAACCTTACCATTTTTGTTGGAGATCCTCCATTGTTTTTCCACTGCGGTCGATTTCTAAATATCTATATGACACTGTGAACTGGAGGATGGGACAGTGGAAACTATTGGGTACAGAAGGCTGTGAATTTAACAGAATATAACTGAGGTTGGAGGTAGTTCCACAATGCATTCCTGTATTCCTTATAATTCATGTTTGAATCTGTGGCATCATTATGGAACAAATAAAGATGTCTCTTGGACCACCTATTGAGAATCATTGCCCTCTGTCCTCAAGATAATTTGGCGTCTGTTTTCTAGGTATTTGGAAACTTGCTCCGGTGGCTGGATGGCTGTAATTTTCAAAAGACCTTGGTTTCAGTCCCCAGCTGCGGAGAATAAAAGTGTTAAGTATGGTATTCACAAAAGAAATACAAAGTACTGACTACCCGTGTTAAGTATGGTATTCACAAAAGAAATACAAAGTACTGACTACCCGTGTTAAGTATGGTATTCGCAAAAGAAATACAAAGTACTGACTACCCGTCAGACTGTCTGCCTTATAATGGCTGCTTTGTGATATCTAGTGATGATGAAAACAAACGAATTACAGGAAACTCTTGTTAGGATTCGTTCCAGGTATTCGTGTTTCTGCTAAACTGAAGACACCTGGAATTCTGTAGCCTGTTTGTCAGGCAGCCCCTTCCGTACACACAAGTTAATATGAAAGGACGACAAGGGTAGCATCTGCCTCTAATGGGGAAGTTCTGCCCTGCAGTGGCTGGCCACATGTCCAGGGCCTCTGGGGAAACGTACGATGCTGCGGGACAGAGATGCTTTGTCGCCAGCTCAATGTTGGAGTAATGTTTCCGGAAGATGAAAATCGTCTGCCTTGTGGGATTTGGGTGCTTTTCTTATACTGCATAAGCCTCATTTTTAAGCTGCTATACGGCTGTTTAAATTTGCTCCCCCTTTTGTCTCAAAATTATTTAATGCTATAATTGAGAAGTAGGCTACTGAAATAGACTGGCTAATTTAAAGTAGGACGATATTGATGCAGACACATCCATTTCCTTAATTAAGTATTGCCGAGGTTGCATCTTCTTAAAAAAAAATCTGCATTTTGACCTATTTCACCAGGAATTTTATTGAATTATTTTGGTATATTTTGTTACAGTTGTATGGAGGATGTAGGCCATACATCACTGACAAAATCAAAGCTTGTTGAATAGGACATAAATGCTGTTGCGCACAGGATGGAAACATAGTTAATGATGCGCACAGATTGACAGCTGGCTGCTGTTTTGATGGTCTTTCTTTTCACAGGCATGTTCAGTGGACAAAGGGTAAGCTGCAAATTTGCCTTTAAAATATCAACTAACCTATCATCTGAAACAAATAAGACTGATTGCCTTCAACATAATTGTCAATCAGTTGTATTACTGATATGTGGTCATTGCTTGTGCTTTAATAAATTCATTAACAGGCTAATTCTTAATCTAACATTGTTTTCAGTTTCTTCTTCATACGTGACAGTGTTGTCCAAAACCCTTCCAATTGCTCAGAAGGATATTTAATGAAAAACAAATAATGTAACAGCTGATCATATCAATTTTTGTTGAATTTGTTTTGTGACTCAGCTATTATCTAATCTGCTTCCATTTCGACATATTTTTCGTGCCCTAATTCAGATTTTTGCAAAATGCAATGGATACATTTTATATGTTAAACTCAGTTGCATTGTTGCTGCACTGAGCAGCTTCTCAATTAAGACTGCCTTGATTTTCATGTTACTAGGCAACACAATGCTTTAGAGGTTTTTTTTTTTTCTCTCTCTATCCCTTTTCCACTTAACTGGTCATCCTTGGGTGATCTTTCTTTTGTTTACATGGGCAATATGGTTTTAATATTAATATAACTATATTTATATCAAGCTGAGTTTCTAGCAGAAGTCTGCTGCTTCAGTTTGACTCCATTTTCTGAACTCATTCCTTTTCTTGTGTGTAACACTAAAGACTCATTTAATGCTTTCCTCTGAATTGTGCCTTGGCTTATTTCTCAGTCTCACTCTGAACTTCGTCCATGTGTGTAGCCTGTGATGTTTTGTGCAGGTGGAGAACAAGATGCGCTGCACTTTAAGAGAAAGCTATTCATGGTTTAGTTGAGTTTATTCTTTTTTTTCCTCCTTTTTTGCTTCCGAAAATAACCTAAAGACACTAGTGTGGAGGAGATGGATGCTGTGTCTGGTTAGCTAGGTGCACCTTGCCATTAAGTTAAAAAATATGTATCTATTTTAATGCTTTGTAAGTAACTTGGCAACACCAAGCAATAGTTGTGTCCTAGATCACCTCATATCGTACTGTACAGCATGTGTGTATTTAATCACAGCTAGCAGTAAGCAATGTAGCAGCCAGCAAAGTACCTGCGAATTAGCTGGATGATGTGAAGAAAGTGGTTAAATGAATTATTTATTGGTGTTACAAGAAAAAGACGTTTCCCAGAAGCCTTCAATAAATGCTAAAAGCTGTTATAACTTGGTAAAGGTTTGAAAATTTCTTATTTTAGTCCTCCGTCAGCTAAATTTTTGGTTTGATATACATTTTCAGTCATTCAGGTCAATACAATTTAGTGAATATGCATTTAAATCTCTATAAAAAGAATATGTATCAGTAATACTCCAAAAGCTGAATTGGGAAAACAGCCAAATGTCTAAACCCCCCCCCCCCCCTTTCCAATATTTTTTGTTCAGTTACATTTATCTCTTTAAACATACAGGTTTCCCAAACCTACAAGCCTGAACTTTTTTTTTATAAAAGCAGTGTTTGTCAGCGAACATCAGCAGGTATTATTGTGGCTAAAGGACATTTTGTACAGGGTGGGACTTTGCCATCATACTGTAGAGTAAAGAGCTTCATCTGAACTGCCTCATCGAAATCTCTGAAGTGTACATGAGTAAAACTGTACACAGCTTCAGGTGAAAGCACCAGTGAAGCAAAAAAAAAAATATATAAACTGTCCATCGGAACTGGCTTTCAAGATGGATGCAGATGATATTATATTTTAATTGGGGAGGAATTTTAAACATAAACTTTGAGATTAATATTGTTATATTTTGTTGTTTGAAAAAGTACTCAAGAACCAATCAGACTGAGGCCAAACGTCATAAGGTGCTGGCAGTGGACTATTCCTCACACAGGGTGTTGCAGTTTTGTCTTTTGGTACCAGGACCATTTCCTCATAGAAACTATGCAGGAAAAGAATCTCAGGTAACCTGTGAAAAGTGTAACAAGTACCATAATTCTCAATGGCAAAGGTTTGCTTCTGACTGGGACCTTTCCAACTTCTATTGCTGAGAAAGGGGTAATTATTAACCCCTTATGATATAACATCAATAATCCTCAAGTGCCTAAAACAGTTTAATGCTCATGGCACAATTCTCCGGGAACACTAATGGAGAACAATTCCTTGGACTAATAACATTGGATATATTTGGATACATTTTTGTATAACCATCTGTGGTTCTGTTTTTATGTATAGGCAGCTTGGTGTAAACATTACTCCACACCCACTAACCAGAGAGCACCCCCCACAGTTTTGTTTAGTCGAAATATTAAAATAACAAAGCTGCCTCAAATCTCAAATTTTTCAAATGACTTAAATCAATTTTATCTACTCATCTGTCTTTTTTTTAACAGATGCTGCCTTCATTATTACATATTGCAACAAACACATCAAACAAACATTATACAGCTGGTGCCATCTTTATTCTGGCTGCCTTATATTCAGGGATCGACAACTGGAACGCAAGTACGCATTCACCTTTAAAAGGGATACATGCTGCAATTGATTGTTGTAACAGCGTGAATGCGGACATATCTCATGTGCATTTGCGCTGATATGACAAGATTATTGTGCATTTTCACCTTTATATGCAGAGGTGGCTTAATGGTTAGGGAAGTGCACTTATAATTGAAATATTGCAGGTTCAAATCCCTGACTAGCAAGGCACCACTGAGGTACCCTGAGCAATGGTACCACCCCCAAACACTGCCCCCCAGGTGCTGAATTAGCCGCCCCCTGCAATGTCACATTGTCACATATGGGTTAAATGCAGAGGACACATTTTGTTGTTGTGTGCTGTATGCTATGGTGTGTCAACAATTAATCACTAAAATTCTATATTTTGTGCTGTTACATTAATTGATTGCCACACGTATCAGTTTTAAGGATCAATGTGTACTTGCTTGCCAGTTATATTAATCCCTGCTTATACTCTAAGAAATGATTTGTCATTGCTCCTCTGGCTTTCTTCAAGTCAACAGGTTTTTATGAGAAGGGATTTTATTATACCTTTAGTTACTCGACTGTCTTCAACGTTTGCTGATAGCAGTACATGCATGTAGCCATTTTCCTGCTGTTTGTATACTGGACAGTGTTATAAATGTGACCTTGCATACATTTTTTCCTATAATCCACAGTCATATATGACATGTGGATAATATTTTCAACACGCCATTTGTGAGGAATCCTGTGTCTGTGAATGGCTTTCCGCTGTTCATAATTATACAGTTTGGAGAGAAGTGGCAGCTCACAAAGATCTGGATGCTAGCTATGTAAATTGTTGCCAGATTTTGTTTGGCAGAAAGTCTTTTTATCATTGAAGGTCATCGAGTTAGAGAAGTCATGCATTTTTTCCTTTCCTGGTTAGATTTATGCTTTATTGAATTTATGAAAGGCAAAACAGTTTTTAAAATTTTGCTTTTGCAGGCTTACCAATATCCATCCATCTTCTAACCGCTTACCTTGGACAGGGTCACAGAAGGGACTGGAGCCTATCCCAGACAGGATAGGACACAAGGCAGAAGTATACATTCCCAAACACACCATGGACAATTATAGAGGTTCCACTTAGCCTGTCTGCATATCTTTGGACTGCGGGAGGAAACCTCCACACAAAACAGAGCAGAAGTGGGATTTGAACCCCCAAACTTGGATACTGCTACCCACTTTGGTGCAGCCTTAAAAACAACCCTTTACTGTGCAAGAGAGACTCCTTTTTTGCATCCTGTGGTCTATGATTTGGATGTATGTATGTATAATATGCTTAACTATATACTAAGATATGTGACCATAACATTGTCCTGCAATGTAGGTTATCTAATACTAACTGTGCATTTCACATGCTCACTAATTAGTATAATAGATGGTTAATATGACTGAGGTGTTTTACGTTACACCTACATTAAATAACCATTACTTATTAGTGTTAGAGGAAGTGTTGCCAATAGCAGCATTTTTGCTGGAAACCCTTGACGTGAGACTAGGTACCCAAGAGACAACAATGAAGACGTTTAGGATTCTGTAATTTCAGTCAAAGATGCTGTGTTTCTGTTTTGCAGTTATGAAATGCTTCATCATAATTGGGTTCAAACTTTTAAGCCAAATTACCTTACTAAATGGCATTTTGTTGTGCATTATACATGAGTTCGATGTGGTCTGGAAAGATCAAATAAATATGCGTTAGATTTCATTAATTCATCCATCAAACCGCTTCTCTGCTCTTGATCATGGGGGGCCTGAAGTGTATGATAGGTGGCACCGGGCTAGATGGGATGCTAGTCCATTGCATGGCACATACACACATGCCTTATTGGCAATCTAGAGATGCCAGTTAGCCAAACTGCATCATTTTGGAGGATGGGAGGAAACTGAGCGACACATGGCGTGATTCAAACCCACAACCCCAAAGGTGTGAGACAACAGTGCTATCCACTGAGCCACCCTGCTGTCTTTGCCTTTATTTCAGCAGGTATTGGAGTCTTTGGTAACCTTTCAGAAAAGGCAATATTCTAAGATGAAAATTGGCATGATTTTGTCCCACAAATGAAACAAGCACTGGTAAATTTGCAGAGTCAACATAAAAGTTTGAAATCACAGAATTTCATTTTATAAAACACATTAAGTCCTTAGGCTTATATTGGTACCTTGATCATGCTGCTGTTAACATAATTCTTTGGCAAACAGTAGTGTGCTGAAGATAAGTCACTGTATCAGTTTGACAGGGTTTGACACTGCTTAATATTTTTCTGTTTTTGCACAATTGTAGAGGTTTAATGGATGATGTCATTATGTACCAAGCTGCATAAAGGTACAACCATTTTGTCAAGTTAATGTAAACAAAAGCCAGACATACAAATAAAATACATACCCTGAATAAAGCTGCTGATTTATGTTGTGCTAGATGTATAGGCATTAATCCAATTTATCCCAAAAATCTAATGTTAAAATGCTTCAGTCATTTTCTCTGTAGATTTGGATAAATAAATATTTGTTAATTTGCTCAAAAATGTATTTTGATCACATATCATTTGGTTACTCCAGGGTTGGTGAGACAGCTTCTCTCCATTTTCAGGAGTGTCAAGTATGATTTGAGTAGCGTTGTTTCATCAGTCATTCTGGGTCTTCAGGTACTATTGCAATAACATTAATACAGTCATTACTATGCATGAAAGTAAACCTGTATGTATTCTGATAAAAACTGAGGTTGCATCCCAAGATAGCCCCAGAAAGGGTATAATGTAATTATGTTCTAAAAAGTTTGTGATAGTTAGTTGACGAAAACGTCCTCGATGAATAAAATGAAGACTAAAATGTCTGGATAATGTTGATTAACTACCTTCAAGCCCGTAAACCATGTATCCACCTGAGGGGTAGAAACTAGGTGGTTCTGTCTGTAAAGACTGTTAACACTTGTGCCATGATGTCTGTGCTAGGCATTATTACTTTAATATGGTATACCATATTATTTTGAAAAGCTGTCAATAACAGTGGATGTTCGGTAGAATTGGCAGCGTGCCTCTACTCTCAGCGAATTTCATCAGCAAGATTAAAAAAATCACCAGTTGGTTTACACTCGTCTGGCAGTTACGATTCCGAGAGCACACACTTGAATTTTTTATTTAGTTCTATGTGCTGTTGTTTTATGTGAATCAGGATGCGTTATATGCAAGACTTTTGTATTAGACTACTTTTTTTTTAAATTTATTTAATGATGAATAAATTTCATATAAAGCCATTTTAGGATTAGTGCAGCAACAGATAGATCTGGGTCCTTAGAGACCGCATGTTCAGACCTATTGCCATGTGATAACTGCTTTACAAAGCTTTCCTTCAGGAAACAGTAGAGGACAGAGGAAGAGCAGTCTCTGTTTGTACACAGAAAATTAAGAGATTTTCAAATGTGAAAGTGATGTATTAGACTGATTAAACCTGTTGGTTTAATTGACTGCAATTACTGTAGATTTAATCAATTAAATTTAAGGTACATTTAGTTGACCTAAATATCCTAAAATTTTCATTAACTAAAAACAAGAATCATCAGATGACTAAACTACTTTGGGTTTTGTCAAAAGACTAAGACCATTAAAAAATACTGCCAAAATTAAGACCGTTGCCACCAGAAGCACCAGTGCAGCTCTGCAGTATTTTGATATGGAACCATGGCAAAGTCTTTGCAGGAGCATACTAGTCAATTTATAAAGGGTATTTTTAATTGCTTAATAAAAAATACATTATTAGGAAGTCCTGATATTCTGATTACATGTAATGCTAAAAGAAAAGTAATCTAAAAGAAAGTTATCAGCGTATTGGCATTATCAGGTAAAGGATTCTGTATTGAGGAAGAGAACAGAGACTACTGCAGTTTTTTGTATTGCTCAATATTTTTAAGTGACAACTAAACAAAATTTGACCGCAACATGAAACTGTCTTGTGTTTTCCCCTTTGTAGTAGGAATTATAAATTGTTTTGTTTTTACAATAAATGCAATGAAGCATGTAAAGACTCAAAATAAGTATTTGGATATTGTAAATATTGAGAAAAACAATCAGGAATATATGGGGCAGGTGTTGACTTTGAGATAAAATTGCTAATTTGCAGAGTTCATAAATAACAAAAAAAAAAATCTTAAAATAGTAACAGACATGTTTTCTTATGTCAGAATCAAAACAGACTAGTTACCAAGTATGTTTCAAAGCTTAATATCATTTTATAAAGCAAAATAATGAGTTAAACATTTACTCAGAATAAATTAAAACCAAATAGCTTGTCATTATGTACTATTAATGTTTATAGTAGGAGAAGAAGATTAGTAGTTTACTCAAATTCTGAACAACTGAATTTTGAGACATCCATCCATCCATCCATCCATCCCACTTATCCTTTTGGGTTGTGGGGGTCCGGAGCCTATCCCAGAAGCTATGGTCATGGGTCACTATGGGCAATTTAGTAATTCCAGTCAGCCTCAGCATGTCTTTGGACTGTGGGGAGAAAACAGAGTGAATTCTGAGACACAAATGATTAAATAAGTGGGCATTCTGTATAAACACATCATGGAGGCCTAGTGTAGCCTGAATATTTTCTCTTCATATTCATATTGAAATCGTGGTTTGTTTTATGTTTTTGGTGTGGAAATGGAATAGCTTTTGAATGAATTGTTATTTGACATTTATAGCAGGAAATGCATTTCTAGTTTCTGTGATTAGCTGTACTCTTGTGTTAATTCTGTTTTGTGGATTTCAGACATTTTTCTGTAATGCTGGTACAGTTTGAGCATTTTGCCGTCTTGAGCTTTATCAAACCACACTGAGTATTTCAGGATGTAGTTTGTTGTTTCAAGGAAAATGATAAAATATTATTACTTTGTATTAAATATAAATTTCTTTTTAATTATGCTTGTTTATGATGTTGTTTATAATTATACACAATTGAAAATTTCATGCCTGCATTTAGGATTTTATCTGCCATTGAAACCAGTTGTTTGGCTTTGTCTTGGTTACCCCTTTTTGGTTTTAAAGATTATTTTTTTTATTTAACGTTTTGTCAGTCAAAGCAGCTGTAGAGTTTTTTAGAAAGGCTTCTTGGCTGGTGGTTGGAAGTCTGCACCACCGCTTTCAGCTTCCTGGCTGGCTGTAACTCTCTCGCCCAGCCTGTGTCTGCTGCTGCTAGCAGACAGGAGGGCTTCAAGCTCGCTTCTGAAGTGGCTTGAGCTGGGGGATGAGGTCCCTCCACCCTGGTCAACCGTTTTTGTATTGGGGGGGCTGCTACATGCATTGTTTTTCTATGGCTTTCTTGTGTGTGTGTGTGTGTGTTTTATTCCAAGCATTCAGCTTTTATTTCTCTGCTGATTCCGATTTTTCTTTCTTTGTATGTTTGCTTATGAAGTCAGCTGCTGTTTGTTTAATTGTATGCAGTTTAAACACATTTATCTACACAGTATATAATGTAATATATATAATGCTCCTGTATAAAAATGTGTTTTTAATTAAGCAAATGGGCAGTATTGAGGAGTTCTAGGGACAAAAATGGGCTTGGATGATATATAATTGTAGATGAAGCAATGCTGCTCTAAAGAATATTACATGTAAAAAATAATAATGGCCAGAGCTGCTTGACTATCTTTTGTGTGTTAAGTAAACACACCCTCTATCTGTCCTAGGTTGATTTAGTGAATTAATGAGGCCATTAATAGCTTTTTATATGTCTATATAAATGAACCTGTTGCATACTGTTTGGGAAATTGATTTACAGTATTTTCCTTGATTATTCAAACTTATTTATTTATTCATTTTGTATTACGAAATGGGTGTGAAAGGTAATTAATCTTCCAGACAACAATGCAGTGCTTTACAGTGCCAGTGAGGGCATTTCATCTCCTAAATAACTGCGATGATTTGAAGCAGAGTTAATTAATTTTAGACAATTTAATGTTGTAAGTAGGAGATAAGATGATAAAGAAGACAATATCGATCTATCCATCCGCCCATACATACATACATACATACATACATATATACATACATACATACAGCTGTTAACCGCTTATTCAACAGAGGATTGGAGTTGGGGGGGGATCTATTAGTCTGTCCCGCAAGTATAATATAAGACAATTAGGGTGACCACACAGATGCCCATAATTATGTACTGTACTAATACTAAAATAATGTCAGATGTGTTCATATAGTTTTTTTGCTTACATCGCAAATAATCCTATATCAGGCTCAAAGCAGGTGATTAGAAACTAAATTACATAAACATCCTGTTTGCTGAAGAGCATTTGTGAGCGCTGGTCTTTGCTTCTGTTGTAGTGCCTGTGCTGTTAGTGCCATGCCTATAAAACAGACATTTATAGAGGGCCGTGTTCATTCTCATCCTCAGCCAGCGTAACTACGTAACTTGCATAGTAACGCTGTGTCATGGGTCAATTCATTTATAGGAGGAGGTGGCCCTACAGTGGCGATTTTGTGTGTAATGTGAAATGAAAATTTGCATTTTTAGAAAGCCAGAAATGGCTTGCTGTGTTTTTTTTGTAAACATCAAAGGCAGATTGTAATGAACCATATGTGTATGTTCAGTTTTCGCTGTAACAGATGAGTCCTTTTCCCTTTCAGTCTGGTTTACGGGAGCTCCAGATCATCCCACCCAGATTCGGAGCTCCTCCATCGTCAAGCGTATGCAACGCCCCACCCCCTGCAGGGCTATGCGACCAACCATCATCCTGCTAGTTCTGGGCAGGGCGGAGCCTGGGGGGCAGCGGGGCGCAGCTTGGGTATGTGATGGCATCTTTTGTGTGTTGCGTCCTGTGCGTGTGCCTGTCTGTCTGTGTCTGTTGTAAGAATGTAACTACAAACTACAACTTGTGTGTACAGATTCTGTTGAACTTGCATTCTTTCGTGACATATGATATTCTCCTGTGAATTCGGATGTGTGAAATATGTTTGCGTTTTCAATGTAAAGCCTGTGAAAATGCAGTGCTTCTAGTGGCAAATTAGGCTTTGCTCCATAAATATACATTTCAGTCTCACATAGCAGTTTAATGTTGTTATACAGTGTGTTATGGGATTTAAATGTAATATTATCTCATCACACATAAAGAAAATGACATATCTCGTTCTTAAATTTGGGAATAGTTATCTAATTTTTTGTTCATTTGAAAGCAAATACAACTATAGTACCAGTCAAAAGTCTGGGTACCCCTAGAGAAAATTGTTTGTTTTTCAATAAGATAACGTCTCTAAGCAAACCTCAAGGTTATGTAGTGAGTTTTATCTTGTGAACAAGAAAAGAGATGGAGTGCTGTGACAGATGACCTGGCCCCATACAATCCCCCTGCCTTTAGAGCTGGTTTTGGAAAAGTTTGATCAAGAAATAAGATCAAGGTAGCTGACTTGTGCCTAGATCTTGTGGAAACTTCTTCAAGACTGTTTGAGAAGCATTCCAGGTGGGTACATTTGGAAACTGGTTGAAAGAATGGCAAGAGTGCACAATGCTGTCATAGAAGCCGAAGGGAGCTATTTTGAAGATAATTTTGAATTGTTGAACACTTCTTTTGGTTGTTGCAGTATTTGATATGTATTACTTAATTTCCTCAAGGTGAATCTATAAAGTGAATAATATAGCTAACATAGCTAATGCATTAAAGACCAATCTGTCTAGATATTTGACTGGTACTGTATGTGTATAGCTAATACTATATCTAAAAATGTACCATTTATAATAAATAGGTTCATTCTGTAAAGCATGTCGATTAGCGTGGTCCTTAAAAATGAAAATTTGAAAATGCTAGTACTCACACCCTAATTTTGTTATCTTAAGAAAATATTTCAGGAATTTTTTGATGATTTTTCAAGCATGTTTAGAGGTTGCCCAAGCATCTTGAATGGCTAAAGCAAGGTTTAGTCATTAATGTCTTTGGTCATTCATTTAATTACTTTTCTTTTTAATTTTGTTTTCTGGATTGCTATATTTCTTAATGCTTGGTTCATTTAAATTAAAAATAGGACTTAAAAAGTAGTCATTAAAATATTCAGGTAGGAACCATGCAATAAGAACTTTTTAAAATAATACCTTTCGTTGTTCTTATGTCATAACTTTCAGTTTCATGTATTTTCCAATCTTTTTCATTTCTTCAGATTTTATCATTCTTGATTTTTAGCTAAATGTCAAAATATGGTAGAGCACCCATGATGCCAAACTGCCAAGAAAGATGTTTAGCACATTTTTGCTAACAATCAAATGAATAACCTGAGAGATTGATAAGCATTACCAAGGGTGGATGATTAAACTAGGCTTTAGCAAGTTTGAATATTTGACCATAGTGTCAGTTCATTGATCGCTGATTACAAACTCCACTTTTTGTTCTGTTCTTATTTGTAAAAAAATATTCTCCGTTGCTTTACCCATTTTGTTTTCAGCAAAGTTTGGCTGAAATTTAGTATATTTTTTTTATTATTTACAGTTACAGATCTTGTTGCGCAACCTCTAAACATAAATAAAACTACGATTTTTGCAGGAATGATTTCTTACAGTGCATTACAGGATAAAAGGGTGAGTGCATGAAAAACTGGCATTTTAAAATTTGACTCATAGCTAAGGACCACCCTAGCTCTTTTTTTTTTTTTTTTTAAATTTGTAGCCCTTTTAAAAGCATTGTTTCCTTTAACTAACAACAATAGTCGCCTCATTTGATAGCCCAAAATAATTTTCCAAATGGCACATTATCGAGTATGTTGTGGTGTCTCTCAGATACATTTTTGTGTAAGATAACATGGAGAACGGTATTTGGCTTATATCCATAGCTGAATTTTTTTGAGTATTTTACTTGTACATTTAGCCAGTAACGTACGTTTAAAATCTCCCAGACTAACCAGTAATTGCTATCTTAATTAGTCATGGTCTACAATACGACTGTGGCATGTCTGGAAATTATTTCATTTTGGTTCCAAGAAAAGCCGCTAGACCATGTACCTCACTTTATCTCCGCCAGTACTCAGCTCTTACCTTTAATCATATATTTACAGAATTAGTTACACCGTAAGTTAGCAAAATTGACTGGGGGGAATCTAGCTAACTTTAAAAATTTTTTTTGTGAATTGCACAGGCAAAGTAAGCCTACCATTTGTCCACAATGCCAGTTATTTCTATAAAATTAAACATCCTGTTAAAACAAGACATTACAGTGAATTTTAAGCCAAAAAAATATGGATTCAGAATGGTGACATCACTGAATGATACAATTGAAGTAGGGTGTCGGCCTTGACTTATTGGCTTGAACAGGAAATGTCTGTCTGTCTAGCTGCTTTTATACTGGGGGGAAAACAAGATGAAGCATGAGCCAAAGTATTAATCTAGACAACTGTGTAGCGTACAGTGGTCTTGATGGTTATGGTGATAATAAAAGAGCATATTTTTCTTTTGTAATCGAAGAAAGCAGTAGAAGGACAAACCTGAACAGGTCTGGAGGATTTTGTAATTTTAGTTGTAAAAATCACAAAAAAATTTTTAATTTAAATGTGGAATGTGGAATTCAAGTGCGTT
The DNA here is from genome assembly GCA_026779605.1 of Mormyrus hasselquistii. Lineage (NCBI taxonomy): Eukaryota > Metazoa > Chordata > Actinopteri > Osteoglossiformes > Mormyridae > Mormyrus > Mormyrus hasselquistii. The sequence goes on along the minus strand of JAODKE010000101.1, from coordinate 33,271,794 downwards.
TCACACCGGTAAGAAGAACCTGAAATTGCAGTCAGTCTGCAGTCAGACCTGTCTCTGAGGCTCTCACACATGAAGAGCCTGAAATGGCAGCCTGGAGACAGACCTGTCTCTAAGGCTGACCCAGATGCTGCCATAGACATTAGGAGGTTTAAGTTGAGCCAGAAATGGGCCAGCTTGCCAACAAAGAACCTGCTTATTCTATTCTGAAACAAACCACAAGGGGGTGGGAACAGCTCAGTACAGACACACCGGCAATTTGGCTTCCAGGGGCCATTTTGGTGTAGCATGCTGGACGGTTGATGGATGTGTTGTCTTGTGTTGAGGTTCTCCAAATGGAATTGTGTTATAGTGATATTTGGATCGGTATCTGCACCGATCCAGAGCTATTTAACGGATCGGGTATCGGCCATGCGTGACCAATCCACGCCCTATTCTTACTTATTTAGTTTTTGGCAATGAATCGCATGACAGCTCTTTCCCATTTTACATGTGTTTTTTTGCGGCATTCAAATCGAACGCCATTGCCACCCCTCAGTCTTTAATGCTACTCAGTGGGTGTGAGTACAGTGACTTCCACCTGCTGTGACGTCATGCGCATACCCTTCACAGTATGAGGAGCGTAAGATAAGACGTGACGATCTGGGAGTTTTATATGCATTTAACAGAAACCAGTTGCACAGCGAATTTATTTTATTTAAAATAAAGTTTTGAGTTGGGAATAACTTTTAATGGACAATCCCATTTAACAAAGCACACACAACTGCGAAACAAAGCAAAGTAATGGATGATTTAGGACAGGGCTACTCAACTCACGGTCCTCGAGGTCCGAGCACTGCTGGTTTTCCAGCCTTCCTTTACCTGTGAGCCAGGT
>JAODKE010000101.1:33226739-33251646 GCA_026779605.1 Mormyrus hasselquistii | reverse complement strand
TTATTATCATTAGAGAGTATAATTCTACTTACCATTAATGGGATACATTTATTATTATTTTATTTATTTTTAATTTAATAAATTTTTTTTTTTACGTGGTCAGCATCGCGGGCCGCATTTGCATTTGTGACGGGCCGCAGGTTGAGAACCACTGAGAACCACTGAGAACCACTGCTCTATCCCCTCGCCATACTCTGTCTCTGCATTGTACTCTTCTGTCTCTGCAACATACTCTGTGTCCCTAAACAGATGATTATTTACTAACATAGCACTTTCATTATCCCCCTGGGGGAAATTTTCCATAGTCTGGCAACAAATTTTTTCAGATAGAGGATGATAACGATAATAATGTAAGAACTGGAATGTATATATGCTATAAAGAATCTACTGAGTATATATAGATTTTGCAGGAAATACAAAATTAAAAATAATAAATCCATCTGTGGAGAAATAATTATGCAGGCAATAGGAGTCAGTATAAGTTCTAAATGGAGATAAGGTGCAATATGTTGGCAGTGTCACTCCGCAATTTACTCTGGCAGTAATAATGAAACATACTGGGTAAGGTATACTGTAGGTAGAGATAGTGGATTTGACATTAGGATAGAAACCTTTGAAATTCCTCACAATTGGCTGTTGAATGAGGCATTGAATAGGCAAACTGTAATATTGCAAATACCTATCAAACTGATTAAAATAGATATTTATAATACTAACTGCAGTAAGCTCCTTCCCCTTTAAGTCCATGGGTGTATTTGTGGGACACCCTAATCAGGAAAGACTGTACTGATGGTGATGTTTGTTCTCCCATCACTCACACAGGAGGCGCTACATGCTTACCCACAGATGACAGCAGACGCCCTGGACTCTGGGGCAGTGAGGGTGCGACTAGGTGGGGAGGGGTACAATCGTAAGACCCTGAACAGGGTGAAACGGAGCCTGCCGAAACAACAGGTGAGTACTGCGGCGGTAGCTTGGGGCTGCCAGAAACTCCATAGCACATATGATAATACATTATCAAGACATTACTGCAGTGTTATAAGAGAGAGTCTGCAAGGATGCTTTTCCACTGCACCAGTACGTTTGGCACTGAAAATTTAGAACTTTTTCATTGATTTCCAGTTGGGTACCAGTACTAAAAGTACAAAACCAGCCGGAGTACTTTTCGGTACTTTGGGGCAGGACATGCAAGCTTGTTTATTGTCAGCTGTTTATTCTGATAACCTGATGCGCAAACACAAGATACATTGACTATCCTAGTTAGTATCCTAAGCATAGTTACGATCTATACTCAAAGTAAAAAAAAAAAAAAAAAGGTAGCATGGTATTGGAAAAAAATTTAAATATTGCGCTGTGATTTTATCGCAATAAATTTATTTTACAAAGCAAAAAACAGTTTAAAATAACAAAAAATCTTACAAGCCTGTAAAGGAATAGGTTACAGCAAGGATGAAAATGATCATGATTGACTTGGACAGCGCATGGAGAGCTCATGCAAAGGCAGTGGCGGTAAACTTTGGACTGATGTCCAGAGAGTATGAAAAAGCCAGATCTCAACCAATCTGACTATCGCAGTCCTTGTGAAGCAAGAATTGCGTGTGCATAACATGCAGTGTTGGGTATTAATATCGCACCACCAGCCCTATATACTATAGCAGTTTTTCAAATTCAGTGCAAAAGCCCCAGCCATGAGTTGTAATGTCATCCTTTGCCAATACCAGTTTTTAAGCCAATAAAAAGCCAACACAAGAAGTACTATAATTTTCTTGAAGTACCTGGTGATGTGGAAAAGGAGCCTGACAGTGGTAAAGTCAGAATCCTGCTGAACCGTTGTTTGTCACATTAGCCTAATCAGTAGTTTGCAAATATAAGGTGATTGTTAAGGATGGGAGGTGTTCACACATTCTCTCGTTCTTCCTCAGGACTTTAAGCTGTCAACGGAAACATGCCGGCTTTACAGTCTTTACCACTCCCTGCATCATTATAAATATCACACCTTTCTGCACTGCAAACGAGAGGTGGGCGTCCTAACCATGCCATACGTCCTCCCTGTCCTGCGGCCTACCTCGGACACCACTGTAGCTCTGACGTCCCTCTGCTGAGCTGCCTAAAATACATACTCACCGTAACCTTGAAAACTGCTAATGTTGATGAGTGCTTTTGGAAAACTTTCCTGTGTACATGTGTTGTAGTCATGTTGCTTTGAAATTTTTATGAAAGGATCATGTGGCAGACTGTTGTATGTGGATGACCGTAATACCTTATTTTAGGTAAAAAAAACAGTTTGAGAAAGGCAGTTGAATTGATTTAATTTGGTTGAATGTAAAGGCTTAGTTTTAAAAAAGACTAGGAGGATACGAACGTAAAGGCACCAAATAAACATAAATGAACCAAATACCTGTAAATAGAAAGAAGGCAGTGCCTGTTTGAACTTTTGGGAGAAACCAAGCCAGCAGATTCTTTCTGTCACCATGGCAGCTAACTGTCGCCATGGTGCAGATAATCACTAGATGACATGCTGCTTCATCCTTAAATGTCTCTTTGCTCTTGCAGACGGACAGTATTGAGCAGGCAGCAGAAGACCCCGGGCAGGAGGAGGTGGTACAGCAGTGCATGGCCAACCAGAGCTGGCTGGAAACCCTCTTCAACTCTTTCATCGAGCTGCTCACCCTCAGTGCCAAAGCCTGAGGGACCGGAGAGGGACAACAAGGCCGAGAGTAGATCAGCCACCAGGGTCTGGGATGGGCAACTGCAGTCCTCAGCAGACAGCTGAAACGGGCCCTTCCCAGAGCCGCCCGCTCGCTCAGATCTGCCCTCTCTCACTCGTGCTTTTGTCGAGATGAGATCCCTTTTCAGCCGTGGCTCCCCAAAGCAGCCAAGGCCGCAAGCGCTATTGACAAAGGTAATCACGGACACTCGACTTGCCCAGGCTTGGGTGCCGTACGCAGGCCAAGTCCTACAAGTATGTGAGCTTCTGAAGGAAACTACAAGGAGGAGAGGCTCACAGGCTGAGCTGATGGGCTAAGGAGGAGACGGTGGTCCGAGTTTCACCGGAATAAAGCAGACAAGAGACCGAATACTACTTTTGATAGTGTTAGAAGACTCTGTGTTAATGGTTTTATTTATCATAATTTATTTCATACTTTTTTGTGCGAGATAGCAGTATCTGACGTTAAAAGGTCATAAGAGGTGGGGAAAAAACAGTACTTTTGCAGTGTGTAAGAAATGAAAAGTTGATCATAATGTAGGCTTAGATGAGAGGTTGAGAGCAAAATGCGTTTTGCCATTCAGTGCTATAGGCTGTGTCAGAAAGCTGTGTTTTACTTATATAATAAATATTAATCATTGTTATTTTTATTATTTATACAAGAACATTTTTAAGTACCCAGACAAGCTGGGATAGTTTGTTATTGCTATTTTAAACAATATTCTGTTCAGGTATAAATGAGATTTATACCATACCTTATGCCCACTCCCTTGTCCAGTTTTTTCTCCATGCAGGAAGAAATGGAGACAAGAATGGCAAGAAATGTGTTTTTTTTTTGTCTGATTTAAAAAAAAGAGGGTGAAATTGTATTTAAATGAAAAGGTGTTATGTTCATTCTTAAAATGAAGGGAAAAGTGAAATATGTAATGTGTTTGGTTTTCTAAATGAAAGTGGGGAAGGCTATACAGATGTAATAATTAAAACGAAAATGTGTTAACAGTTTTGCTTTTATCTGTTGTTCGTTGTTTATAATTATTTTTGGAGCTGTCTGTTTTCTGTTAAAGTTCTTAGTGTAAATATTGTACAGTTCTTGATTCAAATTTCCCTGTTCTTCTGTACATTAACTACCTGTATTTGACAAAACAAAATAAAAACATTAAAAGAACGAAAACGATGGGGGGAGGGGTGATCGTTTGGTGCGCCGGTATGGCTTCTTTCAATTAAAATGAAGTTGTCCATATCTTCCTTCGTTATACTGTCCTTCTTGGCCGTCTGTTCTTCCTGCAGGAGATGGTTGTGAGAACCTCGTGCTACCTGAGGGGGCGCTGTGGCGCAGATTGCGTGGGTATGCCAATTTCTTCAGAAAACGAAACTGAAGATAGATCGCTTTTTGGCAGGACAGTGCACCTGGTATCGGGGGTGTGGTGTGTGTGTGCCCGGACTGCACACAGGAAAGCTGGCTTGTTTAAGTCACTTTTTTCAGTGGTTGATCTGATATTTTTCTTGTACCGCTTACTGTTGGAGATAGGGTGGCTGTCCGCCATACTGCGTAAGTACGGTAGCTATGTCGCCGCCTGTCATGTTATTTGCCGTTTTTTTAAACCAGATACCTCACACAACTACGATAAGTTAGGTGGCTTTCAGCCTCTTTTGCATTGTTATTCACACGAACTGACGTTACACTGGTAGCACAAATATGTCGACGTTGCTGCGATGAACCCGCTATTTGTTTTCCTGTGTGTCAGGGAAGTGTACGACCGAACAACTTACATATATTTCTGTTAATATTTGATCGCGGTACATAACCGAAAATCTTTTGAAAATGTACTCTTCCCGCATTTAATTCGAACCCATTGAGCGGACCTTCTAACAATAGTTATGTAATATTCGTGGCAGCAGTCAGATTCATTTATTTATTGATTCATTGATTGCGCTAGCGATTTTATTATAGACTTTAGTTTGAATTGGAAGATGGTTGCTATGTATTATAAATGCTAATTCCCGAACTTAAAATGATCAGTCCACAGGAATGGCAGCTTCACGGCCTCTGCTGATTCCTTGGCTGGTTGAACAGATAGACAGTGGACGGTACCCTGGATTGGACTGGGTCAATCAGGAGAAAACGGAGTTCTCTGTTCCCTGGAAACACGGTTTAAGACAGGACTCCTCTGGAGATGATGTTATGATTTTTAAGGTGAATTTGCTGCAGCATTTTTATACATAGAAGCCCAGAGAAATAATATACTTTATTTAAACACTGAGAGCATGCTCAAAGTGAATTCAGGCTTCTGCATGATGGTGTCTAATCAGAAGTGCTGTTAGGGCTAGTTTAGGTGGACTTTACCCCCCCCCAATGAATGTACACTAATTGGACTAAATAGTGTTCTCATTTATTTTCATTAAAACCAGATGTGCCTAGTAAAGGCATATCAATCTCTAGTGACCCCTCCTGCCTCTCACCCTGTCGCTGTTTCAACACTCAAGGCTTGGGCGGAAATCACCGACGTAGAAGGGCAGAGGCTGCATGATCCTTCTGTATGGAAAAGGAACTTCCGCAGTGCCCTCCGAGCCAAAGGCTTCCAAATGATCATGGACAACAAGAACGATGAGGTTAACCCCCACAAAGTGTTCAGGTTTCCGGAAGGCCAGCGAGAGGCAAGTGCAGGACGAGTAGGAAAGCGGGTGAGACGGGAAACAAACAGAGATGCTGAAAGCCGTGCGACTGGGAACGCAGGTATAAAGTGGGCAGACGTCCGGCTGAGGCTGAGTCCTGCAGAGACAGAAAATATGCTCAGTCATTGTGCACAGAATCAATGACATTCTCTTTTTCTACATTATTTTTAGGATCCCAGAAACTTTGTGTGTACCCTGATTTAAGTCCTCAGGTAATACACTGGTCTATAATTGTGCATCACATCAACCCTGGTTAGTCGATTTTATAGGCTTTGACATGGTTTAGTCCATTTCCCTAGGTTTTGGCATGGCCTAGTCCACTTTATAGACTTTGACTTGGTTTAGTCCACATCCTAGGTTTTGGCATGGCTTAGTTCACTTCATTGGCTTTGCCTTGGCTGTTTGCTTATTAGGATTTGAATTTAGTGATTAATTGTCATTGTTGACACACCACAACAGATTTAACCCATCTGTGACAATGTGACATAGCAGGGGGCAGCTAATTCAGCACCTGGGGAGCAGTGCTTGGGGGTGGTACCTTGCTCAGAGTACTTCATGCCCCAAGACATGTTTTAGTCCACTTCCTAGGGTTTGTCAAGACTTATGTCTGTTTCATAGACTTTGACATGGTTTAGTCCACTTCCTAGGCTTTGTCATGGCTTTTACTTCTTTTTTCACAGTTCCATGCATGTGAAGAACCGTACCTTGCAGAAGAGACAGTTGTCCCAAGTAAATTTGCTAATGCATTTCAGTCGCCTTCAAACTTCGCTGGCTGCAGTTATTATTCTTATCTGTCTTCCCTTTTCTTTCTCCTCCAGACACACTTTTTACATGTTCCCACAGATCTTCAAGATTTTGATCAATATTACACCTCCAGAACTGGCAACCTTGATGCAGTTCTGAAAGAATTGAATATCTCTGGGACCCAACAAGGTATACTAAAGTAAGACTCTTATTTAGAATGTTGTTAATTGCTTTAAATTTAATTATCCACAGCATGTTAGCAATCTTTGGTGGGTCATTCCATTTTAATTCACCAAATGTTCTTTGTATCACCATTTTTGATTTTGATGAAATTTGGCCTGTGAACTATACATACCTTCCAGAGTTCAAATATATTATATATAATATATTTGTATATGCACTACCAGTCAAAAGTTTTTTCGCACATTGATATTTTCAACATTTGCACGTTAACTTAACATACAGTTTTCTTTGCTAACACAAATTTACAGTATGTTCACTATTTGAGTACGAAAATGTCATATCTTTGATTCATCAAAGTAACCTCCTCTAGTAGTTTGAAAATTTGAGCCATTCTTTCTACAAGGGACATTACATACTCCTCTGTTTCATGGGATGAAATAGATAATTAGCACATTTAAAGTCTAAGGAAGCCTATAATTTATCCCATCAACACATAACCAGATAATAGGATGGCAAACATGCACTGTTTCAACTCTTTCTGTGTAGTAAAGGAAACTTGTTTTATTTGACTAACAGTTGTTTTTTTGTTCAAAAACAGGCAAAGAATACTTATTAATTAAGTAAAACATTTTTTACCCCGATCTCCACATGGCTTTTAAGAGGCTCAAAAATAGAATGTCACCAAAAACTTGTGTACTTTTGGGATGCTTATTTCATGTAAGGGACCAAGTAAACAAGTCAGTGTTTTATATACTGTATTCCATTATATAAAAAATTGACTTGTTACTCCAAGTTTTTCCACTGTTTTATTTAAATAACCAACAGAAGTAAAACAATTTAATTTGCGTGATGAATTTCAAAGATAATACTTATGGTGCTTTTCCACTGCCATCAAGAACTGAGCTGCACCTGAGCTGTACCTGCAACTTGCAGTTTTCCATTCTAAGCTGTACTCAAGCCATACCTGTGCTGACATGGCCCTGCTTACTATCATGGCCAAAACATGACCAAATGGAGCTGGTGTGTCACCACCATCTGATTGGTTAAAATACACAGAGATACCATTGTTCTGCACATGGATTTTCTGTAGGAAAAAGCATACATTCAATATATTATTCATTATTAGTAGTACTGCACATCACATTGTACTGATGCATTCCCAAAAACTCAGAACTTGAAAATTTCCTGCCTCCCACTTAAGATGTACCATAGACCAGCTGAATGGCATGGACTCGCAATGCAAATTTACACAAGTGAGTGCTAATTCCACTAGCGTTTGATACTTGCGTAACACAGATTTGCTAGCAGAAATTAGCACACAGTTTAAAAACATATTTGCACATAGTAACTCGTGATGTACAACGTGTAAACAGTAAACAGGCGTCTCTTCAGTTTAATGTAACTGTTGCTTTCCAAACCTGGTTACTACTTTACCGAGCCGACCCTTCTGCAATAGAAGCTGAAACCGTGCTGTAACTAGTCTATTTTATACTTTCTAACTAATTTTATAACTTAGTTATTTACAAAAATATAAAAAACAAGTTACAGCTCATAAAAAACACACTTGTCCTTTTTGCTTCATGTGATGTAGAAAAGGCACTGTCACTCAAAGGGAGATTTAAAAAAGCAAAAAATATTTTGTAGATCTGGAAAGCATGTATAATTCACATGCCAAATTTAATTAAAAAAATATTATATGAGTATTTGGCCACTGTATGACCAAAGGTATGTGAACACCACCTTGTCCAACATCTTATTCTGAAACCAAGGGTTTTACTATGAAATTGGTCAGCTCATTGCTGCCAGAATAACCTTTGCTCTTCAGGGAAGGCTATCTTTTAGATGTTAAAACATTTTTGGTGAGATCTACTCCCATTATGGTTGGGTATTTCTGTTGGGTTGTCAGTGGGGTATTTCACAAAGCAGGATTTCCCACTTAGCTGGCCATTTAAGCCAAACTTGAAAATTCTCCAGTATGTGGTAAGTGACATTCCTATTAGACCATCTTTACATTTAGCTTAAGTTATCCGGCTAATGAAAAAAATCCTGCTTGAAATACCCCCAGGTCTCATTCTGTGAGTTTATGTGGCCATACGCTTCGCAACTGTTTTGCTCCTAGACATTTAGACCCTCGGTTGATTAGGGTAGTTCTAACACGGCAAAAATGCAGTAAATTGGAAAGATGGCATCCTATAATTGTGCCAAGTGGAATGTCACTAACCTTTTCTTTACAACCATCAATTCTGTTGCCACTGTTTGTGGTAGTAGATTGTGTGACTGTATGCTTAGTTATACTCCTCTGAAGCTTAATTTTACAATTTCTCTAACTAAAAGGAGTGTCCACATGCCTTTGGCTATGTTATACGAAAATGTTTGTGAACCCGTTTAAATTATCTGGATTCCTACAATAATCTCTGTTAAAATGTGATAGCCAGTATAGTTGCACGCACATTATGGTTAAGCTCCAGTCCCCAGTTGTGTCTGTGTCAGATTTGTATGTTTTCCAGTTCGTCTATGATTTTTCCTGGTACTTGTTTTCTTAGCCAAGGACAGTTTTACATACATGGAATGTGGCATATGGCCAGGTAGTTGACAGTGGAAACAACACTATATTTTTATGTTGTCTAGAGCATCTTATTTCAACTTTATTTTATTTCTGTCCTTAAATTTTCTCAGAAGTGGTACATCCTACTGTGCAACTAGGCCAAGAGGGGTATCCCACTGAGGGAGCTGTAGGGGTGGATTCCGAACAACAGAGACTGATGGAGTTCAAGAATGCGATGAGCAGGACTAAGGTGGAAGACACTCTGTGTAAGAGCAAGCGGACACCAGACAGAAGAAGGTTCAGCTGAGAAAAGGAGGGCAGCATGTAATGATTAGAAGAAGAATAAAGTAAATCAGGAAATACTGACACAAGTGGCAGGTTGCGTGGGAGCCTGTGATTCTGGTTAATGACACAGGTATTAATCTTGTTCTAAGAAGCTTTACAACTTTTGTTCACCTGCTGTACACCATTTCTCTTTCTCCTTAGGTACCTATTTTAATGTGTTAGTGTACTACAGAGGAGTGAAGGTTCTAGAAAAGCTGGTGGAAAATAACGCTGGATTCAGGGTGGTGTTCAGGTAATGATGAGCATGGGAGAAACAGAGAAATGTGATCAGTATTTGAGCAGACATGGCCTAATATTTCAGTGTATTTTCAATATTTGGTTTAATTGTTCTGCAGTCTGGTGATGGACATTGTGTTTGCATTGACATCTGTATAAAATTGATATTACTAAACAAATTAAGCTTATGGTCTGCATTATATACCACAAAAAACTTGATTTAGTTGTGAAGGGCACAGTGGCTCAGTGGGTCCTTCTTGTGTGAAGTTTTTCAGTTGACACAGAGTGTGGTCTTCTCCCTGTCAACTGAGTTTCTCTAGTTTCGTTATGAATTTGAAGTTAGGCAGTTAGACTACTTGGTTTCTCTAAAGCGCCCGTAGTGTGTGAATGTGCCCTACGATAGGCTAGCATACCATGCAGAGTGTACTACTGCCTTGTGCCTTTTGTTGCCTGGGACCAGCTCCAGGTGCATCCCCCAGTGACCAGGATAAGCTGTTAGAAAATTGATGATACTGTGAGAGCAGTTTCCCTTCCTTCTTTAAAAACCAAACATCTTTTAGAACAATGAAACAATGACTCATCAGTAAAAGTTCCTAAATTTCTGTTTGCATTGCTGGAATCTACCTGATACCTTTTCTATCTTGCTGGCATTTCTGTCTATTTTCGTTTTAGTCCTGAACAGATGCACTGTGACCAGCAACTAGAGACGGTCATCCTGCCAAGTCCAGATCAGATCCCCATCCGCGACCAGATGCAGGCCAAGCTGACTAGGCGCATCCTGGAGAAGCTAGGGGCAGGGCTGGAGGTCATCACGCAGGGTGCTGCAGTTTACGCGCTGCGGCGCGGGGACAGTCACATCTACTGGAGCCTGTGTAAGCACGATAGGAGCGGCGTGCCCCAAGAGGTCAGCAAACAAGGCAACCAGCTGCACACGCTGAAGGAATTCATCGCAGGTGAGTGAGACCACTGTTTCCACTGTCTGCACCAAATTGGTGATGAATGTTTGCCTTTTTCTGTTCACATTAGCTCTCATTGTTAATGGCCATAAAGGTATTTGGGGAGTTCTAAGACAATTGGAAGAGAGCACTGACTGAAAAGACAATACAAGAAGTGAAACCAGCCATGAATATAATGCAGAATTTACCTTACAGGCCCCTATCTACCGTAAGTGTCTGACAGCAGTAACCATCAAACTTCCCTCTCTGCTCAGGCCTGCTGGAATTCATGAAGAGTAAAGGTCCATCACCCTCCTGCTCTCTCTTCTTCTGCCTGGGGGAGAAGTGGCCAGATCCCTCACAGAGACCTTGGGAGAAGAAGCTCATCACAGTAGAGGTGAGATGGCCATGGACAAGCAATGCCATCTTGCCTGCTTACTTGTCTATCTGCATCCTCATATCTCAGGCCTGCCCACCTCTCAGTAACTATATTGTAAAACAAGTCCCTCTCGTGCTTATCTTTTGAATGGTCAGGAGCCATGTGCTGGTGGGAGGTTCCTGTGGAAATCCAGTTCTGTCTTTTTTTCAGGTCAGTCTCACTTCTCTGGAGTTGCTGAAGACAATTGCAGTGGATGGTGGCGCCTCCTCTCTGCAGTCGGTGGACCTGCAACTTTCTAGCTCTCTCAGCCTAATGAGCTCTTTGGAGGAAATGATGGATTTTATTTAAACACTGTCAGTGGAGACTCTTAATAAATGAAATAAATAAATGAAATAAATGTTTTTATGAGAGGAAAACTCCGTAAGGTACTGCTCCAGACATCTGAGTTGAACAGAGCACACCAGCACAAATATATATTAATATGATTGCCGAATGACGAATTGACGAATGAATCTCATTAAAACACATAGTTGTCTTTCTTTATTTATGCATAAATAATCAGCAAGAGTTTGCAGTGACGTGGTGCAATGTAATCCTATTACCAGTCTTTTCTCATGCGTTAAACTTTTATAGTAATTAAATTTTAGTTAGCTTTACTAGATAAGAGTAGAATCTCGGAATACATCCATTCTAACCCTTCTCTCTCTCTCTCATAGTGTTTTTAGTGGATCTCTCCTTCTACTTCATGTATCTTTCTTTTTTTAAACACTTCCGGTAAAAAATGTAGCCATGAGTCCATTCCCTTAACATGTGTCCCCTTCGCTTTCATCCCCTGCTGACGAATCATCCCTCAGCTGTTGACATAGTGGTGCCAGCCTCCCGTCCTCAGTCACCCTCACCGGCTCGATAATCTTGTCCCTTTGTGAGACCAGGCACAGAAGGTTAACGCATGGTTATTTAGAAAAATACTTAGCCCTCCAAACAATGGCCAGCGGTACAGATCTTTGGCTGTGTTGTGGCCACATGTGACAGATGGATTAACTAACGGCACACAAATAAACACACGTGTGCAGATGGACTTACCGAGTCAGCCTGCTGAACATGTGGAAGAGCTTGCGGGCCTCTTCCTCCTTCTCCTCCTCAGTCATTCCCTCCATTGGGTCTGGCTGGTTGTCCTCCACCCGCCCAGTCACCAGGTTGATCCTCCCCTTGGCCTGCCTGTACTCCTCGGTCTCAGAGTCAGAGTCGCTGGAGTACCGCCCACTGGTCCCGCATACCAGGACTCCCAACATTCCCCTGGCTCCCAGCAGGCCCCGGGCAGCTAGCAGGCCTGCCGCATTACCGTAGCCGGTGTACTTGACAAACCTGCTCACTAAGACAGATGTGAGCAAATATGTCAATGTCAATGCTGCCAATGGAGACGTAGAATTAGCAATGGTGTTTACTACCACTCACACCATGCATTTGTGTTGGGCCCCCTGTTGGCAACAAACAGTCACTGCGCACAAATAAATGTTTCTTAGGAGATTCAAGCCACATGTTCTGCTAACCAGCCATCTAGCTACAATCTTCTGATTCTACTCACTAGCTGTTTAGTTTTTGAAACATCTGGTGGGCCCCAGAAACAAACTTGCCCCTGCATAAAATGGCCAGTCATTGCAGCATTGTGCTGACGGCGGCCCGTGGGCTTTGTACAGGTGAGTACCATTCTCCTTGCAGAGCACGAAGAGCAGCTCGGCGGCGCAGTGCTTGACGTCCGTGTCTACATGGGTCATCAGCCTGACCAGCCTGCTCTTCACGGTCTCCCCCTGCTCCGGCCTAGTGGCTACATCTCGCAGGGGGGGCAGGATCTATAAGAGGACAGGTGCTCCACAGCTGCCACATGCACTCCAGCGATTGTTCATCATGCATAACCAATCTGCTGCATGCATTCTTGCAGAGCGATTCAGACATTTGATATACGGTCTAAGTCGACGCAGACAGGAGTCGGCTGCAGATGGGGAAGGAAGAGAGGGTTACCTGTTTCCTGAGATAACGTCGTGTTTCTCTGTGGACCTGGCAGCTCTCAGTTAGAAGATTAAGTACCGGTGTCAGTCTCTCCTTTAATTTATCATTCTGAGAATAAACAAAGAACGGCGATGCAGTTATTGCAACACTTGCCTAGTGATACGGTAAAATGGTGGGTTTTTACCAATCTGTGGTGACCAAATATGGTTTTTCCTTCCTACTTCTGCAGATTCACACCCTCCCTTCAAGGATTCTGCCTCCAACATGCCCTGCTCAGCCGCTCCCCTCCTTTCACGCAATTCTGTCCCTTCTGCAGCCCTGATTCCTTACCCTCCACAAGCGTCGCTCCATAAAGAGAAGCAGGCTATGGACACAATCCATGTTAAAGCCCTCCCATTCCAGTGAGCCCTCAGACAGGGGCACAGACAGCAGCACGTCCAGATACTCCAAGCGGAGGGCAGAGAGCAGGTTTACTGTGTGGCTGAGGGGTGGAGACGTGTATAATGCTGAGAACCAAAAAAAAAAAAAAACAGGAAAAAGTCCAGCATTAGACAGTTTTCTACATTTTACCTTTGCAGTTCCTCTGTCCTCTCCTGTGTCTCACAGGACAACAACATGCAGTGACGCAGAATAGCACAAAGGTGGCGATAGAGGGTAGTGTCTTCCTGAAAAAAAAAAAGACCCAGAGATGTCAAAATAATCACTGCCGAACTGAGAAATTGCAGAAAAATTGCTGGTACACGAAATTGCGTGTTCATCAGGCAGAACCATTTGGCGAATATCCATTCAATAGAAAATTTGCTCTCACATGGTTGAGTGGCTGTCTGCGAATACAGCAACTGATGTTGAACAGGATCTTCAGAATCTCGATGGCACACTGGGACTGCTCCAAAGAGACTGGAGGTAATGTGCGGTCCAGCAGCACGTGATGATCACCTTTCCATTGCACCAACAAACACTGCTCCAGAGTATTTGTTAGCAGGGACACGCCCCCTGCCTGAGAAATAAAGCCATGAATAAAGGGGAGACAGAAGGAAATAAAAGAGGAAAACAGACAGATAAACATCTCAATTACCTTTTGAAGCTGGGCTCTCAGCTCTGGCCTCAATGCCGTCAGGAGAAATATGAGGCGCAGTTCATAAAATTGTCCACAGGGAGGTACTAGAGTGTGAATTCCTTGCACAAGCCGGTCTGATAAACCTGACAATAGACTGAGAGGGGCAGAGAAAAAAAAGAAAAGGAGGAGGAAAACAAAGGTTTTACTGTCACTTTCTTACATCCCACACAAAATATAAATCCTAGAAAACTTTTCCAAGTCAGCACTCTGCTTCTTTCTCCTCCATTCCACACTTTCCATTCAGCCGCCATACCCCAGTACGCTGGCTCTCTCCTGTGCCCAGTGGCTGTTGTAGACAATGTTGCATAGAGTCTTCATTGCCTCCTTCCTCCACACCTCGCCCTCCTCCATGTCCTCCTCATCGTCCCCCTTCGCCATGCGGTCCCTCTTTCCTCGGAGGAGACACCCGTGGGTGTTCCTTCTGGTGTGTGGGACGTCATTGCTGCGGTCTGCCTCCATGGTATGAGCATCCACTGTGCCGTATCTGACAGCATGCCGCTCTCTGGCTTCCTGTACCTGACTCTTATGGCTCACATTTGACCCAACCAACTGGATTTCAGTGTTGCCAGTTTCTAAACTGGTGCTGGGATCATCAGCAGGGAAGATGAAGCCGTCAACCTCAGAATCAGCATTGCCGCCACCATCCACTTCTGCAACTGCAGCGCATTTTGTGTCAGCAAAATTGGTAGAGCGACCACCGCCACCGATCTCACACCAGGGGTCTGTGTCACTGCCCTCCACTGCCACCTTGGACTGGGGGAGGGCACATATGCCGCCCAATCGGGCCAGTGTGAGCAGAGCACTGTCTGCCAGCAAGGGGCCCAGAGCCTGCCTGTCCCTAGACAGAATGCGCAGGGTGCGCAAGCACACCTTAAGGATCTGCGGCTGGCACTGGGACCTTACGAACTGGATCAGGGCGGCCGCCAATTTCTGGGGGGGAGGAGAGGCAGCCTATCAGATTCTGAGAATGACTGCCTAGGGAGAATGGTTATAAAATGGAAAAAGTACTTTTCCAAAAAATTACACCATCATTGGGAAGGGAATGGAGGATTTAGTGCCTGCATAAAGCTGAAGGAACATGACTGATACAGTAACAATTTTGAAAACATTTATATGTGTAGGATTATTTAAGTTTTCAAACTTTTGCTAAGGAAAAGTGATTGGAAGAGAGATGAATTGATGGATGGATGGGTGTAAAAGCAGAGGCTAAATAATGGTATATGGCTCAATCAAACTGGTAAATTGATCATTTCTTTAATTCGCTTTGTAATCAACACTATGATACAATAAACTGCAAATTATTTTAACTGAAAGATCACTAGCTCTTAGTCTTTAAGTTAATCTAAGGAGAAAAATATAACACACATACACACGGTACTGTGCAAAAGTCTTAGGCAATGAAAGAAAATTATGTTTATCATCATTATGTTCATCATCACAAATTTTTAGCGATGTGGTTGGCTTCATGTCTTGTCCATTGGGAAAATTTTCTCTCAAACCAAACATTTTGCTCTGCATGTATGATGAATGACTGGGCAACTTCACAACCTGGTACTGGAGTGGTGGTTGGAAGATGGAGGGATGGATGGATGGATGGATGGATGGATGAAATAAATGAGAAAACTGAGGCAGAGGGCATGAGAGAAATACCTCTCTTAGAATGAGGTCTGGGTCCTCAGTGTCCTCCAAGTCAACGTCTGAATCGGAGTCAGGGACATACTCTCTTATTTTATTGCGCCTGAACTGCAGAGAAAAGAAAATGTTTTGGGGCAGAGGAGGAAGTCAGTGATATTTATACTCAAAATGGACCGAAGAAACATTTGTTGTCCACACAAAGCAATATAGGACTGCACTGCTAATTTAATAATAACATTCCTTTGATATTGTTTTGATAAAACTTCACTTGTTACAACACTGCGTGCAATGATTTATACACAATGTGATATATGTGACTGTGGACTTTCCTTTCCAGTGAAATAAAAACGCAGTCTCTGGTTAAGCTCATGCTGCAATAATTTGCACCACCAAACTCCATTGTAGTAGAATTGGCAATAAATTGCATTAGAATCGAACTGTGTTGTCATGACAACAACCGGTCACTATGGAAGACTGATAGAATGATGGAGTGTACCACCATATAATGCCATTATCGTGTTATCATGAAACTATTATGCTAATAGTGTGGTTGCGGTTACCTCCTCCAGTTCACGTTGCTGTTTAGTCCATGAATTATTGCAAGATGGACGACAGAAACAGGGAAAATAAAATACATTGAAATTTCATGTGAAAAAAAATGTTAATAAACAGAAAATCTTATTAGATATATCCGATACAGTGTGACAGGATGGAGCCAGGGCAAGGCTAAGGAAGCATTATGCTAATTGTTTAATTAATCCAAAGTCTAAACCCCTAACAGTGAGAATGGCGTATCAGGGGCAACTGATACAGCAGAGCCACTAATCTTGGAGCCGCGCGGAGGGGGATGGGAGAGGAGGCTTCATAAACTGTAGTAAAGGTAGAATGTGCAGGGCGTCAGCATCTGCGCACAGTGAATCAACGCTGCTGCTACTGAAGCTGAAAAGCAAACCATTTATGCATCTTAAAGGACCCCAATCACTATACACACACGCAAGCACAAATGAGGGTGTGCAGCCTGGTGTGTAATGCATTCGTCTATGTGTTTCTTAATGCAGATAAGGAGGAGTATCTCACATCGCTTCCCTAAGCATGTTTGGCTGCTGGCACTGCCAGTCTTCTGGGCTCTGCAGGATGGTGTAACAGTAAAGCAATACGTTCAGCTCAGTCGTGCTTTCTTTAATTTCGTCCTCACCTTCCTTTTCTCTCTCTCTTCTGCGTTGAAGAAAAAGCACAGGGAATACTGCCCAAAAAAGAAATAAGATAAAATTGGAAAGAGAGAAGGAGTTCACTAGACATGAATGTGCTGCCAGATAATGCATGCACCACGCCGCTACAGTGTGCGGTGCGGGCCTGAACACACGGGCATGGGTCTGCAGGCCGAGTACCTCGTCGTTATATTTCTGGAGCTGCGCCAGGATGGCGTCCTGATCACCTTGCTTAATACTGTGAATAATCCTCTCCACGTCTTCTAGGTCCATGACAAACTCTACCGAGGAATAAGACCAATATTACAATTAAAACACATAAATCTATTTTAAATGATACTGACTGTAACTTTACTGTCAGGCTGGGTATTTACCTAATTGCTATGCATGCAGATTTTAAATATGTCTTTTTACAATATATGAGTCACAGAATGTGCAAGCTTCTACAGTACGATTTTGACGATAAATTAAATTGAACCATATGCATAGAGTTACGCTGTGAAATCAAACGAAGTGTTATGACCCTGTTTGGTATTTTTCTGTTTCATTCATTCATTCATTCATTCATTCATTTGCTCATTCATTGATTTATTCTCCTCTTACCCCGTTCTTCCTCTTTTTGGTGACTCGTATTTTTGTGAGTGATTATATCCCGCAGTTCAGTACTCTTACTTATACTCGCTGTTTCGGTTTCTTTTTTTTTGTTCCTAGGGTTTTATTTTCTGTGCTCGCAGGTTCTATACTCTGCTCTAGCTGCTGTCCTGTGCTGAGTGCTGCACTCTGGTCCGATGTAATCCTGAAGTGCTGTAATTTACGTTATGATTGACCGGCTCCAATTTAATCCTCCCTTCCTTCTCTTTGTTGGGTATAGGTTTTTTTTTTTTTTTTTTTTTTTTTTGAGCATCTGCTGCTTAATACTCTTTAAAATCTCTCTCCCATTTTTAAATATAACTATTGGGAAGTTTAACTATAACTAATGCGTTAACAGTTGCTTTAACGTAAGATAAAGTAATGCAAATATTTAATCATATGTTACTTGCAATTTAGAGATCATCTATACAAAAACCTACATATTCCCCTGTAACAGATGTTAACAGATAGAAAATAGCTAACCACATTAAAGCCTCATGCCTATTTATTGAAAATTAAACAAAGGTCAACTGAGAAAATAATAGTATTACAAGAAAAAACAGCATAGGACTCCAGTCACAAACCTACTTTACTTTGACAACAAATATAAAACCATGCATCTTTTTCAATTCTATTTTTTTATTACTACTATATTCTGTAATCAGTGCATGCTCTTTATCTCTGTATATTTGTTTTCGTATTCTACATCGATGTGGTCTTGTGCTGCTTTACACAGTTCCTGCTGTCTCTGGCTCCCTCGTGTGGCAGAACTATAAACTAGGTGCCTCTAATGCTACAGTTTCAAATTCAATACAATTTGTGTCGTTAATCACTCACTGACAATTGTCATTATTTTTTACATATTTAATTAAACCTGTAATTACAACCTTTTGTATACTACACCACTTAAATTTGGAACAAAGGAACCATGTCTGAATTATTGAATTTTTACCAAGTGCATCAGTGAAATGCCATAAAATCAGCCTATACAAAGAAATTTAGGACCATCCTTCTTCAACTACTTGCTTCATCATGCCTTAAAATGTGCACAAAGTTGCAATAATAAAGAGTTACCTATATTTCTTATTAAAACATATAATAAAAATATACCAAATTTGCGTTTCCTTCAAACTAAGCTGTAATAGGTAGTATTAAAAAATTGTTTAATCATTACAAAATAAATAATTTAACATAGTTCTTCCATTTTTTTTTGCACCAAGAAAATTTAAAAAATAAGTCAAACTTGTAAAAATGATGCTGATGTCAAAATAATAATCCATCCAGGAATGCTCCTAACTGTGAATTATTAAGAATAGCGGAAAATGAGACCTGTGATATCCAAGGAGTCCCTGGACTAGGATTTAAAAACTTGTATCTAGTTAAATTTTAATGCCCATTAAAAGATGGATAAATTCTTGTACTCATTTATAATTCATGGCCTGTGTGTTTCAGCTCTTGTTGGAGTTAATATGATAGAATCAGAGGCCTGTAAATATTCTCTATTTTAAGGTAAAATAATGAGTAACACTGAAAATATTAAATAATCATGCACTGCTTCACTGGGAATGACTACTTCATTATGAGGCATCTGCGTGAAATGCTGAGGTCCTGGTGAACTGTTCCAGTCACGAGTCACATTCTGACAGTCATTCTGACTTCTTCTGCATGCTGTACTGCCTGCACGTTTCACGTCAGAACTGCAAATTCACTTCCATCATTTTCTCTTAATATTTTCATTCACTGAATATTTAGCTGGTGTTTTCATTTCCATAACTTGTTATTGTTTTAATTTTTTCTCCCACTGTTAATTCTATAAAGGTCCAACACTTACATGCCTGGTCAAGAGGATCGGCAATTATGCTTTTATCTTGTAACTCAATCTCCGGTTGTTGGACCGCAAACCTCAAGCATATATAGATAATTATATAAGTTGTGATAGAAAGACAGAGGATGTTTTATGCTTAGTTGATATTAAGAGAATAAATGCTTCCAAAAAAGTCTAAATTAGATTAATTAGATTAGTGTTTATGTCATTCTCTTGTTTGAGGATGTGTCATTTTCCATTGCCTTGTCATCAACTCTTTCATTTGTATCCAAGCTTTATTGCACTTATCTAGCAGGTGAATCTCATATTGATTATTTTCATGCCAGGACCTGCTTCATGTATGCAAATGGTTTTATGACAAACTGATCAAGATATGTTATTGCTACACGAAGATTCGCAGGAATCAGCCTATTCCTCAGTTATTTTGTTATTTTTCCCTTTAATTCCCAAGTCTAACCTAGGGCCTAGTTTTCGAGTCAAGGAAAACTCCTAATCTGATGAAAGAGAATTAGTGAAGTCTTTTATTAAACTAAACTTTTTTTCCAGTGATTTGCTCCTACCATTTACTAACCAAGGATTGTACAGCTCCACCAGAAAGGTCACCCACAGGGTATGATGGGCTGAGAATACTGTTGGGCTAATGAAGTCTTAACAAACTAAGGTGAGGTGTCAGTGCAGCAATGGCTGTAGAATCCAGCATGGTGGTTTTCCCCTTTAACACTTTGCCACTTTACATTAAATCTTGAGCTTTTTTTAGATATGTGGCAGTAAAACTAAAATGCAGTAGTAGCAGTACTTTATTTATCCCAGTTGGAAAATTGGATAGTTTTCACCCCATATTGCTCTTCATGACACACACACACACACACACACACACACACACACACACACACACACTTGTATTCTTTGTGGGGACTGTCCATTCATTTTTAGTTGATTGCACTCACAGATTGTTTTTTTAAAATAAACATGTAAATAATTAAATATAAAAATAAGCACATAAAACTATTATTAGTCTAAATAACTGGTTTTTATCACACTGTAGGGACATTTCATTCCCTCACTGTAATATACACATACATGGCCATCTATATATTACACTGTGATATGTCCCCCACAATATGATAAAATCTGTTATTTTGAGTGTGTGGGGACATTTTTTTTGGTCCCCTCAAGAGGAAACTCAATTTTATAAACATCTGTAACTGCAATAAAAAACTAAGAATGCCAAAAAATCTTGCATTTCTTTTGGTAATTTATGGTTAAGTTTTGGACTGCATAGGGGTTAAGGCTGTCACTGATGGGATTAGGGTTATGCTTATAGAAATGAATGGATAGTCCCCAAAAACATATGAATACAAATGTGTGTGTGTGTGTGTGTCTTTCTGTGTCTGTCATAGAGAGCGTTATGGGGTGAAAAGTATCCAGGGTCAGCTAGCATCTATCACCTCTGGAGCAGCTGAGGATTATAGACCTTGATGTAGGACCCAACATTATTATGACTACTCTGCTAGCTATGGGACGAAGTGAAAGCCATAACCTTGCCAAAGCTGTTGCGGTACACTCTCTCACCTCCTATCAGCTGTAGGCTAGTAACCAAACATCTCTATTTCTGCCTGGTCCCCTCTGCACTCACATCTTCAGAAAGCTCTACTGAAAAACTGAGTGAAAGTGCACCTGAAAAACTGAAAGCTCCTTCTTCGCAAATCATACCCCTTTGCCGTGCACACACTTTCCCTGTAGGCCTCCCCAATTCCGAAAATCCATGCCAGTATCTCAGGCTACTGACAGCTGCTGTAAGGCCCTCAAGCCTTCTGCCATGTCTTACAATAGCCCAGCCCAAACCCAGACCGGTACCCTCCAAGGAAATGCTGCATTTTTCTCCTCCCCCCTCTTTCTGCCCTTTACCTCTAAGCCCCTGTCGCTCCCTGTCCCTCGACTTCCCTAGCAGATCTGCCTGCTTTTTTTTTTTTTACATTGCCCTCCCCCCCCCCACCTCCCCACAATCTACTTTCCTGCCCTTGTCCTGGATTCCTCAGCACTGAATGGCCTCCATTTTGGAAGAGGCGCTGCCATCTCAGCCCCTCCTTGGCATTGTCATACCCTGTCTTCTTTCCACCAGACAAAAAAGAAATTCACGGCAAGCCTCGTGCAGAATAAGCATCAAGTAATAACATTAAATTACAACTAATTAAAAAATGCAAAAGTGCTGTGAAATAATATAAGAGATAAAATATATGATAGGGTGAACTGAATTCATCATTTAATTTTATTCATTGTTATTCACGAGACATAAACCATAAAAAATCCAGCTAACTGTGTGAAAAACCTGGTGCTATAAGAAACTCTAACACTTTATTTGGTATTTGCATAAAGTCTTACGAATAGAGAAATATTTAAGGCAAAATATAAAAAAAAACTTATTGTGAGACTCGTTATATTTTCTAATCAGAATTATAGGCATATGGCACAGCAAAGTTTAGAACAGATCTTTCATAATTAAACAACAATGTAAATCATATGTATAGGTGGGTTTAAAAATATGTGCATCATTCCAAATGCCAAACAACTAATATAAGAAAAGCATTCGTATACGCCATTCTTTTTTCTTGTCTTCTTGTTCCTGTCATAATTCTGATAACATTAATAAGCATATTACACAATTATACACACATAAAGAAATGCTACATAGCTAAAAAAGAAACTATAGTTACTTTACAACACAAGTTTTAATTGCACATAACAGTGGTTTAATTATCAATAGAAATGAATGTTGTTTTGTTAAAAAGTGTATAATAGTAATATGTGAGAATTAAAAATTAATTAACCACTGTGTGAGCTGAATGTGACTTTAAAAAGGCTGTATAGAATGGGGGGGGGGGGCGTGACTCGTTCTCCATTTTGTCATTATAGTCCTGCGCCTAACAAAATGCAAAATGGGATATTTCTTTGAACTGTATTTTTACTGGCTTTATATGAAGACCTCCAGACTGAAATGTTTTACGAAGCATTGTTACGAGCATGTTGTGTTATCAACTAGCATTTAGGTATCCTTATGTATCCTTTTTCCTCTTATGCTTTTGTCCCAAGGGCATGGATTTGGGTAAGGATAGTAAGGACATGATTCTACCAACATTGTGGTAGGTGCCATGTGTGTTTATGGGGGGGGGGGCTGATCTGGTTCTAAGCAATGCTGAAATCAAACCTACCCCTTCACCTTGACCCCGGCTGTCAAATTATTGTATTATTATTCATTTTAAGTACAATACAAGCACAGTTTGCTAAAAACTAAGGAGACAGTCTTGCGGTAAAGCATGTACACTATATTACTCTGGGCTGTTGTTTTATTCTGACATGCACAGAATCCTGTTGAGTCCAGTCTAAAGCCACATCGCACCGAAGGAAATTGACCCCAATAATAGGGAAGGCTTTGGGAGGTGGAAAAAAGGAACGGATTCCCTCATTGTCCGGATATCCAATGCTGTGACGAAACTTCTTCCAGACAGTTCCCTGTGGAAACCGGCGCGACAACTAGAAATAACACAAATGAACAGTCAGAATTTCAAGTAAAGCACCATCCTTTGTTTTAAGATCAAAGTGGGGTCATAAATCAAATGAATTGTGAGAAAATTGCACCAGATGTCACCATAAAACTCTCCTCCTGACAGCAGCCTAAAAGTGGCCATCGTAAGCACCGCACTTCAGTGTGCTGGACCTGCACTCGGCTGCCAGACCCATCCGCAGGAGAGAGTCAGTACGCAGGTGATCAGAACTACCTCCTGACAGGATACTCAGACTTGTACCCAGTGGGCAAACTAAACAAAAAAATAACCTTTACACTTGTTGGCATTAAGCGGTGATGAAAAAAAAACAGGATGCCTGGTTCAGGAGCGATTGGGAAAATATGTTTGGGGCAAGAGAATACAGTGACTATACACAGTGTTATTGTGTATTATGTATCAGGTATACATAGTCTCATTAACCTGAAAAGGTTATTTATAATAATAACAACACCACCTGCGGCAGTAACAACAATAAAGCGGTACAGTAAGATAGATGGATTATTATTATCACTAATTGGACCCTGTAACAAAGAACGTCTGCATTCCGCATTTCCTTTTCATGGATGATGCAAAAAAAAAATAAAAAGACAAGACAATGACATTAATCAAAGCACATTTTGAAAACCGCATAATAAAAGTGTTTCAGTCTAACCCAATTAAATTATAGAACTCTACTAAATCAGGATTCCATCTCCAGTTGGATATTATTTATGTGTATTTTATTCAGTTTATAATGGGGCTTTAGGTCCGTGCACCTTGCTTTTTGGCAGACGTTTTGACTGCCGTAGGCACTTGATTGTGTACATGTATTTCTGAGCATAATGAGTCAAAGTGTTGTTGACGGACAAACACCTCCAGATGTTTCTTGCAGGAAAAGTGCACAATGGACTCAGGGAGGAAACTAAAAGGGCAAGAAAGATGGGAACCAGGCCATGTTGAGAAAAGAAAACAGCCCAATAATCTTGTTTCTCCCTGGTCTGTTGGAAGGGTGTTGGGTAATATGAAGTATAATATTTTCCTGCACTTCCCAAGTTTTAATATAACCAAATCTAGCATCTTAACATGCTTAGGACCAAACCAACCTTCTGCCAGACTGCAGTTTGTGGTGAAGAATTCTTGGAAACAGAGACCTAATTCTGCACACACAACTCCAGACACAAAGAGTGTCTGTGTCGTTCACAGGTACAAGTGGCTGAAAGAAAAACAGTAACAGAGTGAGGGTCACTGAGGGAGTAGATTGTGATGTTCACAGCAGGCCAGTGAGCAAGATGGAGTTATTTTTGGCCGATATTTCCTGCAGGTGATGGAAATGAAACAATCCCTCCTGGAAAAAAAATGCAGAAAGGCAGGCAATGAGAAGAGTGATGACAGAGGTTGAGCTACGTCATTTAAGAAAGTAAACCTGATATAGTGCTTAAGGGTTTGAAATCTAGTCTAGAAACATCTTTTAGAATTTTAGGGGTACAATATAGCAAGAAGAGGAGGAGTTTAAAATTGCTAAAAAAAAATTAAATCGCTAGCAATATATTGGGTCATTGATAGTCATTGTTGAGTCAATGAACAAGGAGGGGCAGAGGAAAAAGCCATTCTTAGACATAGTGCCCTCCCTCCCACCTTCAGATCATTCTATAAAAGAACTGAGAAAGAAGGAGTGAAGCGGGAAAAGGACAGAGCCAGAGAGAAGGGAAATCAGAAGACAAACTTAACACAGCAAGAGTAGAGCAATTCTTTTTTATTAAAGGGTAAGTTCACAATTTCACCATTACACAAAAAAACTATTTATGCTAAATGTTATATATACCAATCTTCTGATATAATTTAATTTTTATTATATGCATGCATGAGTATGTATACCGCTGTTCAGTCAATTATTAATTATTAACTACTTAGTAATTATTTACTATTAAATTTAATTATACTGGCACTTCATATTGCATCAATATTTTTGTTAGCAGGCCGATTGGTCTGATAACTGCAGCCTCTACTAACAAACCAATTAGCTGCCAAACTATGTGTTGGCTCTCCCATCTGCTGTCCCTCCTCTGTGTCGCCCCGTGAGGTGTGTGTTGGCTCTCCCCTCTGCTGTCCCTCCTCTGTGCCGCCCCGTGAACTGTGTGCTGGCTCTCCCCTCTGCTGTCCCTCCCCTGTGCCGCCCCGTGAGCTGTGTGCTGGCTCTCCTATCTGCTGTCCCTCCT
>JAODKE010000101.1:33204912-33221024 GCA_026779605.1 Mormyrus hasselquistii | reverse complement strand
TCTTTTTCGTCCCTGTTTCATTCCCTCTTCCTACCTGCCCGCGTTAAACCACACCCTCACCTGCGCTTTCACATATTTCACACACATGTACACCGGCAATTGCACTTCGCATAAGGCCACTAACAGATTTTGGCTATATTTACTGCAGAAGAACGGTTAACGGAGTGTTTAATAGTTTCACCGAGAAGGACACATTCACTCTTACCAACACTGGCCTGCATACAGTCCGAGGAAATATGAGAGAGGCAAAGAAAGACGAGGGCGGAGGGAAGCGTGTGGCGACAGAGACGGATAAAGATCAGGTATCGTACCGAAGGCGCTCCTGGACTCTTTTAATTTGATTGTTTGAACTTTCTTATCTTTTTAAAAGAAAAAACTAAAAACATATATAAAACGCCGTGATTATTTGAAAAGTTATATGCAGGTATGGTTTAAATGGCGTTTGCGTTAAGTGTCGAAGTATGTGACTACTTCCCGTCATAAGCAGGGCAAACTAATACAGTTATGGAAACTTGCATATCCGGATATTTAAACGCGCTATTTTTCCTTTCTTATTTTTTTTTGGTATTCTGCTAGATGTTTACTAACGCTTGTTATTATTTTGCTGCATTTTAAGTTGGAATGGCAACGAATTTCATGTAAGAGAAATTATTTTATCTTTAAATGTCAGTTCATGCCATTTCTTTCTTGGTTGAGCTCCAAATCGACAATTTCAGTGTGAATTCAGTCAATATTTTAAAACAGTATAAAATTCAGTCGTGTTTGCGTTCATCTTTTCGATAATACAAGTTAGGGGGTGTGTTTAAGATCGGGGGAAAACAATCTGTAAGAACACTTATAGTATGGGCGTCTTCGTTCGCACCTCAGGGCAGTAAGAATGGTGCAGTATAGTTTGGGGGTTGAGGTGAACAGAAACTTACAGGGAAATCAGGAGAAAAGTCACACCTGGCTTATTGCAAAGCTATGGAGAAAACTCATTTTGCCCTTGCCCTTCACTATAAAATGAATTTGATATTGCTGCATTTTCTTCGCTTGTTCTGTTCGTCCAGCTACAGCTACTATACTCTGAAGGGCAATTCTGAGAGTTACCACCCCTCTCCATCCATTTCTCTCCAGAAAAAGCCTATAATTTTCCCCCATTTATCTAGCTGGATTTTTCTGCTTCAATGAAATAGCAGCAAGGTCCCATAGCCAGCAACTGTTAGAATTAGGGGCAATGTATTCCTGATGCTAATTCTTTCCACTGTCCGTCCATCCAACTCAATTCTGAATCTAACATGTGAATCCAGTACTAATTGGGGGGTATTATGGGAAAGGTACAGATATTCTGTATACTCAGATCCATAAAAAACCTATAAATAGCATATATTAAGGACATGCATTTTATGGAGATATGAGTTAGTAACAGCTATGTTATAGCACAGAAAAACTTCTTCACTTACACCACTCTTATTTAAGTGCTCTGTGTCTAACTTCTGTTAGAAATAAACTGTAATCATTTTGTTCAATGACCTCAAATTCCTAAGAAAATAAGAAATTTACAAACGAGAGGAGGCCATTCGGCCTATCAAGCTTGTTTGGGGAGAACTTATGGCTGAACAGCATCCAGACCTGTTAGAATCTTATAGACCTTGATCATGTCCCCCCTTAGTCTCCTTTGCTCAAGGCTAAACAGCCCAGCTAACCTCTCCTCATAAGACATTCCTCTAAAACCAGGAATCATTCTCTTCGCCCTCCGTTGCACCTTTTCTAAGACAGCAATGTCCTTCTTAAGGTATGGTGACCAAACCTGCACACAGTATTCTAGGTGGGGTCATACCAAGGAATTATATGAATGTAATATCACCTCCCTTGACTTATTTTCCACACACCTAGAGATATAACCCAACATTCTATTGGCTTTTTTTATTGCTTCCCCACGCACATCAACATACACACCGAGATCTCGTAATCAGCTACCTTTTTTTCAGTGGAACCCATAAAATATCTGTACTTTATATTTCCGCTCCCTGCATGGATTACCTTACATTTATCTGTGTTAAATTTCAGCACTTGTAGTTTCCTCAACGATTCAGCTTGTACGAATGTGTGAGTTCTTTTTCCTACTCTCAAATTGCACTTTTTTTATCCATGGAGATGTCTGCAGAGTGTGTGCGTGTATGTGCCTGGCGATGGACTGACATGCCATCCAAAGCGTACCTCAGCCTAGTCCCCTCAAACCCCCACCCCCCGCCCCCCGCTTTGTTGACCACGAGAAGCAGTTAGATGATGGATGTTGTATATTATGTTTGCACTACCAGGCCAGCAATTGACAGTTTTTCCATTTCAGAGCTGGATTCCTAAGATCATCAAGAAGAGAGTGTGTACGACCTTTGTAGAAGATTCATTTAGGTACAGTATTTGTGGCTGACATGTAGTGTTAATCCAGCTTATGTACTGTGATGACAGGTTTTAAGGAATCATTGACTTCTTTCTCTTTGGAAGTTTACAGTCCCCTCTTTGACCTTTGACCTCTGTGGGTGAGCCTGCCTGATATGTTAATTAATATTATCATTAAAAGGGGTGTGTTCTGGGCAATGTTGTGTCAAAGGTGAAAACAATGAAAATGTAAGAACACATGAATATTTATTTTTATACAGTATGATGTTTAAAGAACAGTGTGTTACTGTAATATCAGTGGTGGCTACAGTACTTGTTTTTTATCCCAGAACTTCCTGGAGCTCAAGTAGATGTATTTTTATTTATGTTGTATTAATGCGCCATTCTGTACCTCAAGCTGAAGTTGTAAATGGCGTCATATGAGTACCTACTCATATTGGTATACTCACTGAGAATCTGATTAGGTACATCTGCACTATGGAGAATGGAGGTTTTAAGCTTCATTTTTTAAATTTAAAAACCATGAAACAAGGTATATGATTTCACTTTTATTTTAAAATTAAATATTCAGTAATGCTATATCCACACACTTATTTTCAGGTTCTTACAGTGCACACTAGAATTTAAGCTTCAATGAAATAATGATGTAAGATTTTGCAGAGGTTCTTTTTTTTTAAAGACATTAAAAGAGTTTATTTGAAAACATAAGAGACATATGATTATTTACGTCATAGTTTATTATCAAATTTATTTTGAACTAAACTGACCTTGCCAAAAAAGTTAGTTGCTTGTTGTCCTATATGGGGTGATCAGGGGGGTTGGGAGGGCTGGACACCAGGTTTATTTGTTTTAATTTGAATATTTATTAAAATAAATAAATAAATAAATGATAGTGTCCTTGGGGGTGTGTTTTTTTTCTTGAGGGGGAGGGGTCAGTGGCTCATTTGGGGAAATGAATACCCCCCCATGACACCGACCCTGGGTTAAAGGCAGCACTCTAGAAGTGTAGCTAGTTATTGCTTGTTAGTCATTAAGGACAAACCCAATAATGCCGCAGTATGAATGCCCAGGTCACTGGCCGCTACACAACGTGTATCAGCTGGTTACATGTGAAATGCCCGGTAGCACTTTGGCTAAGGTCATTCACAGTTATTTTACGCAATGGTCGACCACAGAACCTCGTGCTGATCGCTGCAGCTGCAAGGTGACACATTGAGTTCATCTCCTGCGTTCTCTGTTTGTCTTGTTATGGGTCAGTCAGGGAGGCCTTCTTGTCTTTCCAGATGTGCCATGTCTGTGTGCTAATGAAATATGGTAACTTTATTTGCTTATTTAGTAAATCAATCAGCAATCAAATTAGTGTTTCGCTTAGTGTGGCTTAAAATATTTGAAATTGATGCACCGGTGATCCTATAGCTATGCACTGTCTTTGAGGTGTTTCTGGCAAAGGCTTTGTTTTAGCTAAATTCAACAGACGTAGTCAACAGAAATTGATATTTATCCTCAGCTGTTTGTGTGTGGAAATGTTTTGCGTGTGTCTGCATTGGTATTCTCTCATGATTTGCAAACAAGCATGCAAATTTTTACCTTCCTCTGTATCTACCATCCTAATGTCATGTAAGGTAGCTAAAACAGACACACTGCTTAGCTAATAAGCTTTTGTAATGTAACCCACACTGTTCGTAAATTGTATAGTTTGAATAGATTTCAATCTATAGTTTAGCATGCAGGATGAAGACTCAGTAAAAGCTAGAATTTTTGACCATTAGCTTCAGTTTCAGAGATTAAATAGCAAGCTGAATTAATTATCAAGTAAAAATTAACATCATAACTCTGGAATTTTGCAAAAGTTTTTTGGTGGAAAAAAACTAGAACATGATTATACAGACAAAAATCACTTTCACCGTTAAGAAAAGAATTAAACATACACACCATTTGAGCAACTGCAAAACAGATATAAACACAGCTGAGAAAAAAAGATACAAGCATCACACATCATATCATGGTATTAGAACCACTGGTTTCTCAGAATAATTAAAGGCAATGTCAGTCTTTAACACCAATATGGGCAGGTAATCTTTTGAGGCCTTTATTAACTTGAGTTGAAAGGAAATATACAGCCATTTGTGAAGTTATTGACACCTCCAGGAGAAAAATAATACAGGGTAACAGTTTACTTGAGGGGACACAAATACTTAGTAGTAACTCAATTACTACTCAAGTACAAATCATGAATAAATCTTGAGCAAATATAGTTACTAAAGATGAAAGATGTGTCATGATTCATTAATGAATCTTCAGTAGTTAATAAAAGTTTGCATAATTAACAGATATAATATGAAAATTTATTATTTGCTTGATGTGTGAATTCATTAATGATGAACAAACATGAGCTCAAAGAACAGTTGATGAGTCAAATTACGAATTTGTAGTAACACTTAATTTGTGGTTAATTAATACATAAGTAATAGCATAATACTACATTATTTGTGTCCACTCAAGTAAAGTGTTACCAAATACAGGTCGCAGCTTGGGAAACCATTAGTTAATGATGTTAAGGATAGATACTGTTCTTTAAAAAACATTAATATTAGTACTCCAGGCACTCACAGTGGGTCAAAGGTTAGTGAGCAGGAAGTGGGTCTCCCCCTAAGTGACATATGGTCTCTTCCTCACTCCCTCAGCAATGGGGCCCTCTGCCAGTGTGGAGCCTCACGGGAGACGCACACCGCAGTGGCCGTGGGGGATTACTTTAGCACAGCCATTGTGAGCCGGTGGGAAAGCAGCCAGCACTCCTCAGAGCGGCCGACGGACGCCTTTGGCCAGTTGGACTTCCTCGGAGCCGGGAGGCGACAGGGCCGTGTGCGTACCCCTCTCAGGCTGCCCCTAACCCTAACCTTCATGCGCTTGTACAGCTGCCTCTTCCAAATAAGACCACTCTCTAGTACAGCACTCCACTTACCTGTGATGGTGTAACTAGTCTACATAGATAGATCCCATTTAGGTGAAAGATCAAGATAAATTTTAGTGACCCCAAGTACATACAGTAACAAGTATGTAGAGCAGAGACAAATATACATTTGGTGCAAACAAATAAATATAATGCAAAAAAATTTTAAAATGCACAGTATAACAATAGATTATTAAATGCAAACTTACTGTACATAAAAAAACTAAGAAAATGAACAAACACATAGGAGCTGCTGTAGACTGCTGCTGATGGCAGCAGCAACGTCTCCATGTGCAGTGTGTTTGCCTGTGAGTTTCACTTGAATCTGCTGCTTCAGCATACCTGCTACTCACTCACTCACTCACTCAGTGCTCTCAACAAAGCTGCCCCCCCTTCAGAAACACACGTGCATTGTCAGTCATGTGAGAAAGAAGGTACACCGTCTTTCAGTTCTAAAGTTTTATCATTCTGGACATAAAAAATCATATGGTCCTTAACAGGTCTTAAAATTAAGTAAATACAACATCAGATGAACAACAACACATGGCATGTTGCATGGTGTCATTGTTTATTTAATACAAACTAAGCCAAAATGCGGAAGAAGTGTGTGAAAAATGAATACTGCTTTCATAGCAATTTAGATGGTAAGTAGCAGCCTGGTGCTGCTAATTAAATGCACTCGATTAACTGGCCATCAGCAAGTGTGGCCATCTCTATAAAATCTGCAGTTTTGCTGGTTTATTGGTTTGGAATGTTCAGGTGTGTGTTAAAACAATGCCAAGGAATCAATATCTTATTATCAATATCTTAAGGAAGCAGTGATCTTAGGGAAGCAATTGCTGCTGTCCATCAATCTGGGAAGGTTTATAAGGCTATTTCCAAACAATTTGAAGTCCATCATTCTACAGAGAAAGATTATCCACAAGTGGAGAATATTCAAGACATTTGCCGGAGTGGATGTCCAAGCAAATTCATCCCAAGGTCAGACTGTGCAATGCTCAGAGAAATTGCACAAAACCCAAGAACTGTACAGTCCTCAGCTAGCATGTTAAATGTTAATGTTCATAACAGTACAATTAGAAAAAGACTGAACAAATATGGCTTAGTTAGAACAAAGCCCAAGAACAATGGGCCTCATTCACCAATCGTTCTTACGAACAAATTTGTTCTTAAACCCGCACTTTTTTACGAAGATTCTGACCTATTTATAATCCGCATGATCGCCGTTACTACCATGAAAATAGTTTTTACACTTTAAAATTATTTTTTATACTTTTATAAATTATTAAAATGCTATAGTTTTATGAACTGTAGAATGAACAAATCTGCTATAACTAATTATTTTGAACAATTTATCATTACTCAAATGTGCGTACAAAAGGTCTTGACTGTGTGAAGATTCTGTTCTTAGCTAAGAACAAATTCTGAAAAGAAAACATTTGTTTGTAAGAACGATTGGTGAATGCGGCCCAATGTCCTTTGGAGAGACTAGACCAAAGTAGAGATGTTTGACCATAATGCACAGCGCTGCATTTGGTGAAAACCAATTACAATGTATCAGCACATACCAACTGTCAAGCCTGATTTTGGAAGGGTGATAGTTTGGGCATTGATTCGATCATGAACGACTCCTCTGTATACCAAAGTATTGTATAGTCAAATGTGAAACCATCTGTCCGACAGCTAAAGCTTGTGTGAAATTTGGTCCTACAACATGACAATGATCCCAGGCATACCAGCAAATGTACAACAGAAGGGCTGAAAAAGAAAAGAATCAAGGTGTAGCAATGGCCCAGTAAAAACAAGTGCAGACCTCAATGCGATTGAAATACTTTGGCAGGACCTTAACAGAGCTGTATATAAACTAATGCCCCCAAACTTTAATGAACTGATGCAATGTCGTAAAGAAGAGTGGGCCAAAATTCCTCCCCAACAATGTGAGAGACTGATACGGTAATCAACTTTAAGTTATTGCTGCTAAAGGTGGTTCTACAAGCTATGGGATTATGAAGTGTATTTCATATGAAGTGTTTCACCATGGCTACCCCATTTTGGCTTCATTTTTGCTAAGTAATGACATGGTGGAATGTGTTGTGTGATATTTCACACCTGAGGTTTAAATAATTTTAAAACCTGCTAAGGACCGATAATCCTTATTATAATTTTTAATGTCCTGATATGTAACACCATAGAACTGAAAGAGGATGACTGTACATGCATGTGTACAGAACACATTGTCATAGAACATAGAACCAAGCAAATTATTTTCCTTTGTTATAGTGTGGACTTGAGGTACAGGTTTGATTGAGGCAGGGCCTTGTTTTTTATAGGGAAGTGTATAAAACTTCACCCTTCTTTTAGTAAAAGATCGTTCTCATCTGAATGTAAACCATTAACCTTGAGTGTGCCATGACCTATTCATACAGGTGTGTCGGTCACTGCATGCAGCCATAGTCATACATTCCTGCACAGCTACAGCGTGGCTTTAGCCTGAGAGCCGCCAGTTTGCTAAAACCTCACCTCCGTCCACGTCTTTCCCTCCCAGTTCCTGCGATTGTCCTGTGACACGCCTCCAAGCACCGTGTACTCCCTGATGACCGCCCACTGGGGTTTGCCAGTGCCCAATCTGGTCTTGTCCTTGGTGGGCAGAGAGGGCAGGGTGAAGGTGAAGGGCTGGATCCGAGAGGTGCTCAGGCGGGGGCTGGTGAGGGTTGCACAGAGCACAGGTGACTCCATAACCTTCATCTTGCCTGTTTCTGTGCCTTCTGAGGCTCTGTGTGTGTCTGTATACTGATATGACCCACGTGACAAGTGCTTTATGTGTTCCAGCGTGTCGAGCTGTTGTTGAGCTGTCTTCTTAGCTTGGCAGATTGAGCCATACCAACAGGAAGTGATTTTAGCAGCATCGCACACGTAAACAATCCCCTCCTGCGAGTGATGAGAAGGCTTGTGCGCGGTGGCAGGGCTCCAGCGTCGCTCCTGGGGGCCGTGGCTAAATTAGCTCGCAGTGGGGGTTTCCGCTGTGCGCCCAGCTTGGCAGGGCCAGGGAGACTTCGAGTGCCACTATTTCTGGCTAAGATGCTGGCCTCCCTTATCTCGCTCCAGGCCGTAACAGGTTCCTTTTAACAAAGGAAGTCAGCCACTTCTTAAGCCCCAAATTATTGAGCGATCTTGAAATCTGGTCACATTCTTTGTCTCTGTCTTAAATAAATAGGCATTCTGTCTATTTCTGTTGGTTTTTGAAGACTATAAAAGAACATTCATTTTATCCCTCACTGTTGTTCTCAGGGGCATGGATTATCACGGGGGGATTACGAGAGGGGCTGACAAGGTGCATTGGGGAGGCGGTGAGGGACCACAGAGCGGCTGCCTCCTCTCTCTCTCACGCAAAGGTCATTGCCCTGGGCATAGCACCCTGGGGCCTCGTGTTGAACCGGCAGCAGCTGGTGAACCCGAAGGTAGCGCAGCCATCTAGCGCCTGGCCTCACAAACGGCATGCTCGATATGCATGACCACCTCGGCTAAGAGGCTTCCCCGTCATCTCCGCTGTTGTTTCTCAGGGAAGCTTCCCGGCCAGATACTACATGCTGAACACGTCACACGACTCTCACAGCCTGGACCACAACTATGAGGCCTTTCTCCTAGTGGACGACGGAAGTGTGGGCCGTAGGGGGGGTGAGACTGGCTTCAGGGTCTCTTTGGAGGACCACATTTCTCATCAGAGGACGGGCATTGTGGGTGAGAGGCTTCAGGGAAAAGGGAAAATTTGGGACACATAATCTACTGTTAGGTAATATTTAAGTAGCAATTACAACACTAAATTTGCTTCCTGTGGTTTGTGTTTATGTTTATGCTGTTTCCCCGATATATGATTATGAATTCATTCACTCACACTGTTAGTTATGCATGGCAGCAATGACTCTTAGAGTTGCACAGTGCCACCTTGTGTCTAAAGTTAAATTGCACAACTAACTACTTATGCAATCAGCGCTGTGGTTGCACTGATTTTCTTCTTTATTTGTGAATTTTATTTTAATATTAATGTGTTTTGTAATTACAATAATGATGGTAAATACATTTCTTAGTAAGAAACATGCTGTATTAATAACATTGTGATAAATGTGGAGCAACAGGGGAATACATTATACTTTTTTCCAATGTTTGATCAGTCTTTATACACTTCAAAAAATCTAATTCAGTTTAAACAACAATTTGTCCAATTATGTGGAAAATATGCAAGAAGAGTGTATTTATATATGATAAAAACATTTTGAATAAATGTTATCTGAGTCAATATGTAGAATATATATATAGTTTGCTCTGCAGCTAAGTAAACAAAATAACAGATCTCTCTTACGCCAGAGATGACTGTTTTTGCTGCTGAGCCCCTTAGGAGTACTCTGGGTCTCATTTCTTAGCTATTTTAAGATGAAGTGAAATTTTGCTGTGAAACTAACAATGTCTCTGTCTCTGCCTCTGCCAGGGAGTGGAAGCATTGAGATCCCAGTCCTGTGTATCCTGCTTGGAGGGGATTCAGCCATGCTGGAGGTAAGGTTTGCCGGACTGAAATGGGTGCTTGAACCCCAGTGGATGCCAAACAGTAACCCCATCTTTCTCAGCGAGTAGACCTGTCCCTCCGGAAATCTGGGCCCTGGTTGATCCTTGCGGGATCGGGGGGCGTGGCCGATCTTATCTGCGAGATGCTGGGGAAACTGGCCCCGGCAGCCAGTGAAGTGCTGGCAGTGCCAGCCAGCCCCGAGCTGAGGGATCAGGTTGGAGATCTAGTGAAGAAGCACTTTCCCTCAGACGAAGAGAGCAACATGGAGAAGCTGACTGAAAGGGTCTGTTTACTTTCTCTGTGAAACAAAATGCTGGAGTGATAACATGGCCTGACTGCTTTGTGGTTGTATTTGCTGCTTTTTATCTTATTACACCTGGTTTATCATTCAGCCTTGAAGTGTAGGGTGAGAACTCTGTGTTTCGACCCTTCCAACCCTCTGTTTCCCCAGGCTCTCAGTATATATCAGAACAGGGAGCTGATCACCGTGTACCATGGGGAGCAGGATGGGCCGGACGACTTTGATACAGTGCTGCTCAGAGTCCTTGTCAGAGGTATCCGAGCAGGGCCCTTCTTCAAAGAGAAGCCCTGGACTTTGGGCTATCTGCTGGCCCTCTCTGCCAACCTGCACTTCTTCAGGGTTTTTTCTGAAAATCTGCCGGCTCGCCAGCAAAAGGGCCGTGTGACAGGTTTATCATTCCCGTTCCCTCTAGCTCGCAAGAACAGAGGCTCCCATGGTGCCAGCCCACATACGGAGGAGCTGAAGCTGGCTGTGGCCTGGAACAGAGTGGACATTGCCAAGAGTGAGCTCTTCAACGGGGATATACAGTGGAAGGTAATGTTTATACACCAAACTCAAAGAGAAAGTGCCCTGTATTTGAGAAGAGACTACAATACTGAATAGGTCTAATTGGATAAATCTGTCTATGTATCCTCTATTTAAAGGTAATGTTACAGGCAGCTCATAGGTAAAACTGACTTAAGTAAATCCGGATTTATGCAAAAAAGAATCCCGGATACATAGAGTTTATCGAATCGCATATGCCTGTAAGTAAGTTTACATTTACAATCTTTATCTTTATTTGTATTCTGTATTACCTCTTACTAGCATACTTTTGACTTGCATGATTTTTGCCATAAAGGTGAATGGTATGGGAAGGTAAATCTGACTTGCGTAAGGATTTGTGGAATGGATTACTTACATCAGTAGTGAGCTGCCTGTGTATGTCAAGAACCTTATTTATTCTTAAAAACAATAAAAACTGATCAAAGTGATTTACAGTAAAATTATGAATAAACCCAAAATAACAAAAAGCAAAAAACAAAATAAAATAATACTGGCAAAAAGAAAAAACATAAAACGTACAAGACAGAGAAAACAGTAAAACCATTCTAATAAACACCAAACGTTTCATAAAACACTTTAAACTGGAGAAAGAACAAATGAATATGAGGTTCTCATTAAGTAGCTATAATTTTCTACAGCACTTTGGGACTTTATCTCATGTCATTTTTGTCAGCACTAGCATTGTCAGTGCTAGTATTATGCTGTCAGTCTCTCAAAGCGTACATTTGGATTTAAAGTTCTCTGTGATCACTTTCATGTCATTAGTATGAAGACCTGGAAGATTCCATGACAGATGCCCTCGTGAATGATAAGCCGCAGTTTGTACGGCTCTTCATGGAGAATGGCCTGAACATCCTGGAGTACCTGACGTACGGCCGCTTGGAGGCCCTGTACCATTCCGTGCCAGACAGCTCAGTGCTTTATGTGCAGCTGCAGCGCCGTTTGAGTGAGCGTCAGTGCGCTGGCAGCTTTGTGCCCTACTCCACCAAGCACTCCGCCAAGGGTATGGAGAACCCCCAGTCTGGACCTCGCTCCATCAAAGATCTCAGTTTGTACGAGGTCAGAATCTGGTTAGACGAAGGAGAGTGGGGAGAAGGCAGGAATTGAAGGGTGAAGAATGTAACACTGGACATGATCTGTTGTCATAGAAACCTGAGAGAAGTGAAACATAATGGATGTATTTGATAAAAGCATGAAAACATCTTATAGAGCGAGATTGTAGTTAATGTAATGCAATACAATGAGAGGTACAGAGTATGTAATGTGTTTTGTTGTGATAGTAATGAATCTCCTCTTAGGTGTCTCGGGTCTTATGGGACATATTAGGGGACGTGTGTCAGCCATTTTACTCTCAGCCTTTGGAACTCAGGCAAAACACCGGCTCAAGAAAGGCTGTCAAGGTAGAACAACCTGGAACCTAATCCAACCCTCTCTCACCCTCTCACTGTCTCTTGCGCTCTTTCATTGTCCATCTTGTTGTTTTATTTGTGGTTTTAATTATTCTCAGCTGCATAATACAAGTGATACATTTTTGTGTTTTTTTTTTATTTTATTTAGAGATGCCTTTTCACTTTGCTTATCAATATTTAAATTGATGAATTTGTAACTGTGCTTTTTGTGCTTGAATTAGGGCTTGTTTTTAACTACCCTGAAAACAGTTGCCTCTTTGGGGCACATATCTGAATAATGATAACTAATAAATAATCTTTGTTAATAATCGAGTTAAGTCAAAAGTTAAAATATTGCCACTTTGTTTTTATTATGCTTCAACGAAATTCAGGTTTTGATTGACAGACCTGTGCTATTATCTTGCATGCATTGTAATGTAATATTTTGGTTGGTGTCTGTCAGAACGTAAGCAGACTGTTGCAGGGCACATGTGCCTACCGGGAACAGCGCTGCCAATCTCCCTGGCTTTCTCTCTTCATGTGGGCTGTCCTGCAGAACCGCGGAGAAATGGCTTCCTTTTTCTGGGAGATGGTAACTCTGCTCGCATGACATACGGGTTGCGCGTCTACAATATGATGGATGATCATTAATCAGAATCTAAATATGGGTGTGCAGTAACATCATGTGGTGACAGTGTTTTCTGAAAAAGCACAGGTGCAGGATTTTACCTGTTCTACAAAAATGTTAGATCCCTTTCCATTAGATACTGGTGTAGAATTATGAAGAAATTAATATTCCACATAGTAACTTGCTTTTTTATTAGTGACATCAACTTGGTTGAGACATTAAGCACACAGTCACACAGCATTGATATGGGAGTGCAGATCATCTTCATTATTGAAGCCGCTTCCCCTGGCTCCTCATCTGGGCTCCTTGTTTCTCTCAGGCAGAAGAGTCAGTGCTCACTGCCCTGAGTGGGTGTAAGATCCTGAGGGAGCTCTCCAAGCTGGAGGACGAGACAGAGGAACAGCTCTCCATGGAAGAGCTGGCACAGAGGTTTGAGAACCTGGCACATGGTGAGTGGATGAAAAATGGCAATGTGTCTGTTACACTGGTACAAGCAGTATTTGTATGCATCATATACAGTGTACTTAAAGGTATTTTCAGGAACTAAGGTTTCATGACGGCTCACACCTCCAGGGTTATGGGTTCACATCTTACCTCTGCTTTGTGTGTGTGTGTGTGTGTGTGCGCGCGCGCACATATGTGCCCGCTTTCTGTCTTGTGGTGGACTGGCATCCCATCCAGGGTGTACCCCAGCCTTGTGCCTTGTGATGTCTGGCATAGGCTCCAGACCCCCAGACTCTGTCCAGTATATGGATATGTCAAGTGAATGAGAATCAATAAAATGCGACTGTTCAGTCCGAAAAGAAAAGTCCAAAACTATGGTTTAATTAGAAATATATAATACTGGGGTGACAGATGTATATTTCATGTAAATGAGGTCTACTCCCCATAAAATTCAAGACATCTTATTAAAAATATATAACTGAAAAATATACCAGTAATATGTAAATATATTTTCAGTGTACAGGTATGTTGCCTTTTTCAGGTAGCACTTCTGTAAACTTCATACTGTATGTCTTGCATATTCTTTGCATAAATCTGGATTTACATAAGTCAGTTTTATGTTGGTCGAGAGCTACAAGTACATTATCTGTTCAAATTGGAGACTTGTTTAAATTTGAATGATGCAGGGGGTCCATTGTGATCTCTCTCTGCAGACATCTTCAGAAAGTGCTACGAGAGCAGTGAGAGTCGCTCATTCACGCTGCTCATTGCCAAGTCGGAAGCATGGGGTGGGGCTACCTGCCTACAGATGGCGATGGCGGCTGATGCCCGCCACTTCTTCAGCCATGATGGCGTGCAGGTGTGAAATACAGTACAGGATGAGTGTGTGTGAGAGAGAATGCAAACTGTGCTGCTTTTTAAGTTTAATTTCTAGAAGGTTCCAATTTATCCCTTTCTTCTTTTTGTAAGGCCCTACTGTCTCAGATCTGGTGGGGTGATATGGAGAGAAGCACTGAGATATGGAGACTCATCCTCACCTTCTTCATCCCACCTCTGATGTACACTAACCTCATCTCCTTCAAGTAAGCATCTCCCTCGGCTTCTCCTGTAGTTTCACAGTTTGTTTACTCGCAGTTATTTCACAGGCCCGGAGGTGTTTTTAAAATCACTCTCCCTTTAAACTGCTGCAAGTTAAGCAAATAGGTACAGTATTGTTCTTTTATTTAAAGAAAATAATATTGTGTATAAAATAATAATAATAATATATCTCTTCCAGTCCGACGTGGACTTAGTTGCAGGGCAGCTGGACATATTGTGAGGGAAAAGTCTGATGTGGCCTCAAACTGTTGATCCAGGAGAGGGCTTTCTGAATCTTAAAGCAGTCTTAGAAGGCTAGTAGGACGAATCTTCGAAAGAGTTTGCTGGAATACTATAATACATTTTTTTAATCCTGGATTTGGATCAGTAATTCTAATCAATGATATATAACAAATAGCTTAGAATTGAATGATCATGGCAGTGGAAAACGTGATGCAAGTGAAATTTATATTATTAAAAAAAGCTAGACAAAATCATTTAAGCTAAGAGCCATGTTTACTGACAGAGTTGTCCTGGTCATTGCCTTTTGCTTATTGCCTCCTCGTTTGAGGAGGTTGTATGCTGTGGACTACGTGAGTTGATAAGCTGTTTTGCTCCAAGCTGCATGAGGTTCATTGTACATCACCCAACTCCGTAATGTTGGCTACTAGAGAATAAACAGTTGCTGAATAGATAAACAACATAGGTAATCTAACGAAAAGTTTCATAAGAAATAAGATTTTAAACTAAGATATATATGATTACACAAATGGACTTTGATCTCAAGGTCATTTTAAAATGACCCAAAATAGTTGTGGTGGAGATGAAGTACAACTTATCCAAAAACCTTCCATCTGAACCTACTGTACGGTTTGTAAGTGTGGTTCATGTATTACAGGGACTGACTCATCTCAGATTTTTCTGGAATGTCTGTGTTTTCTGGCCATGACATTATGTTCAGGTTACCCTCCACCCCAAAACCATGACTTTCTTTTTAGGTATTTTTAGAATGACTGCTGTTTAGAAGTACGTAGTTCAGGTACTGTACTCGTTGACTTGAAACCAAGTGTAACTTCTTATAACATATTTTAGTTCCTGTGTATTCATCTGTTGTACTTGTTATCATTCCGGCTGTTATACTTCTTCATGGTGCAGTGTGTAATTCATCCACAGAGATTGTGTCATGCCTCACCCATTTCCTCCAACTATAATCAGGACCATCCAATTAGTATTATTGCTGCATTACATGTAGCTGCAAAAGCAGAGCTCCTACTGTACTGACACGCCTATGGATGTTCTGGTCAGTGTCTAAATGAAGCTCAGTGTTTATTACATCTGTCCGTCTTTAACGGCATTTCTTAATTTCTCCAGTGTGACATTGCTCTTCTTCCTCAGGAGAGATCAAGAGGAGGACTGCAAGGATAAAAACATACCCCATATACGGGAGACTGATGGCTTAGAAGGAGAGACCATCTTCTCTTTCGCTGACATGAAGCCCACGTAATCTCCGCATTACTACACGTTTCACATGCTTGAGAACGTCTGCTCAGCAGTTTCAGCTTGTTTTTAATGAACTGTCTTTCCCTGTACCTCTCAGTGCAGAAGAAGCTGAGGAATACAGGGCTCTCAGATCTCAAAGTACGTTAAAGTCACTTCTTTTCACTCTCTCTTTTAGCCTTATTATGTTTGTGTTTATTACTTGTATTATCCTCAGTGGTTTTACCATTATAACCATCCTGTCTCCTGTTCTCCAGGACCCTCAGCAAGGACTTATAGGCACCCCTATGTGGTGTTCAGATGGCGACAGTTCTGGTTCGCTCCGGTCACGACTTTCCTCGGC
The DNA here is from genome assembly GCA_026779605.1 of Mormyrus hasselquistii. Taxonomy (NCBI): domain Eukaryota; kingdom Metazoa; phylum Chordata; class Actinopteri; order Osteoglossiformes; family Mormyridae; genus Mormyrus; species Mormyrus hasselquistii. The sequence goes on along the minus strand of JAODKE010000101.1, from coordinate 33,204,913 downwards.
A
>JAODKE010000101.1:33185669-33198587 GCA_026779605.1 Mormyrus hasselquistii | reverse complement strand
TCATAATCATTTAGCATGGAACAATAAAGACTGTAGTTTCATGAAAGAATTTTAAAAATTCTGTTTATAAAGTAATTGTGAAAAGTAAATGTGCTTATTACTTAATTGCAGTAGTGTATGGATAAGCACTGGAGAGTGACTCCAGTGGAGAATTATGGTGTGTCAAATAAATCAACTAAATGACTTAAATTCATGAAAAAAAATCTAATTTAAGGATTATTACTTTTTAACAATTAAGCATTTAATAACAAAGATTAAGAGTGCCAAGTTACATGTCACTGTGAACACTGTGTAAATGCGGCATCATGTCAGCCAGCCTTTCATTTCTGCAGTTTGGCATTAATGCGTCTTGACGTAAATGCTGGCTCGTCTTGAGCACCTGCAGATGCATGATGTGGGTTTTTCACTTGTATTTGTTGTGTGTAGGGTGGACAGCATGCTGAAGCAGGTGACAGAGATCCGGGATCATGATCGCAGACTGAGGCTGTTGGAAAATGAGGTTTGACTTCTGTCTGTCAGAAACGGCTACATGTTTCAGGCCAGGCAATAGAGATCTCAAATTTTATTCTTTACTTAAAACTGAAATTAACATTGCAGCTGCACTCTGTCTAGGCATCGTGGTAACTATATAATCATGCTCCCCCAGCTGGAGTATTGCACTAATGCCCTCTCTTGGATGGTGGAGGTTTTGTCCCAAAGCAACTTGGTCAACATCACACGCCCACCACCAACATTTAAAGGTAACCTGACCTTCTCTGCTTCTTCCATGAATAACTCAAAATCCCTTCCATTTTTCCTCCTTTGATTTTCCTAATAAATTTCTTTAATATATTCTGCCACCAGAGCCATCTCCTGCTTCACAAAATTAAATCTTCCTTTTTTGGAGGAAAACAAATGGATCAAACAAATGGATTTCTTATTGTAACCAGAAGAAATGGTGGACTCCTGTCTTCAAGTTGTAAAAAGTTTATAAAATTAAGACAGCTAAAGACATTTTTGTGTGTTGCTAAATGGATTGGCATTTTCAAATCTTTGTCTCTATTTTGATCTAATATTCCCAATTGTTGTTTGTTGCATGGTGGGGGTGTTGGGGGAATGGGCCAAATGGCAGGTAGGCTGACCCGGGGAAAATTTTATAACCTCAAACATTTTGAAATTATTACTTTGAATTGCACAGAAATAGCAGTTAGGGAGAACTGTACAGTCTTTGTCATGAGTGAGAAACTGTTTTATTGTACATACCTGTTTGACTCTATTAAACCACTGTGGAAGTTGCCTGTTGTTTGTTTGTATAACAAGGATTGGGGATGACAGAAGAGTTCAACATTATGTATTCTTATATAAGTCTTTCAATTGAGTTGTTTGCATGTAACGTAGCGTGGTTCCACCTACTTTACTGTTTTTTCTTTAATATTTTCACATATGTCCTCTTTAGAGAACTGGACACATTTTTTGGAGGTCAAGGTCTCTGTTCTTTGTGTCTCATGATCAGCGCTGGTGTGGAACACATGGGCAAAGAATGAATGACGTAACAGTGGATCATACCAGAGAGTGTGACTCACTAGGGTATTGTGCATATGGACACTGTTTATTTTAACGTTAACGTCTTAAATGGAGGTAATTGGTCTGTCCTTGTTTGGGGAGTTAAATTGTTTTTGCTTGTAATTATTATGAAGTTGGTAAGTGAAAATTAGCATTGAAACAATTATTGTGTATAGTGTGGAAAAGGCCACACAAACACAGGACCAACTCAAAAAAATCAACACCAGGAAAGGGGGCTGCAATAGAATTGGTTTAGAGGACAATTGAAAGGGCAGAGTTTCAGTGGTAAGAAAATAGACAGTTCACATTTCACTGGCACTGTTGGAGAGGCAGGGTGGTTTATAATAGAGCTTCTGCCCCCCTGCCTGCCCCCCTTGCTCATATGCACCTATTTCAGAAGTGGGGGGTTGAGGAGTGGAGTGTTAACTCAGCTGGCTGGAACCAGTACAGTTTGTACAAGTAACACTATGCATGGAAGTGTATTTCTGTTTCTATACATGCCATCCGTTTGTGTTAGGCTGTATGTGTATGTGGGTTATGTATATATTACATTGTGGGGACCAAAACACCTGTCATTATGAGGACCATTTTTTCGGTCTCCAAGGAGAAGGTCAATCTTATAAAAATCTATAAATGTCAAAAGTCTTGTATTTTGTTTGGTTATTTAGGGTTAAGGGTAAGGGTTAAGGTAATCATTGTTGGGATTATTGTTTTTTCTGTAGAAATTAATGGACGGCATGTGTGTGTGTGTGTGTGTGTGTGCGTGTGCGTGCATGCATGCCTGCATGCGTGTTTGCCGTACAATAGTGGTCATTATTATAAGGTGTCATTATTATACATTTTTTTTTGCTTGATTGCTTACCTATGCAGGGAATCTTGACATACTTTCAGAAGCCTTACCAGGTAGAATCAAGTGTGATGACTCAAAGACTAGTGCCCCTCTTGATTTAAATGTTAGCATTAACCCTTGCCTCATAATGTGTCGTAGCTTGAAATTTATGACATCACACTCAGATCTGGAATGAAATCTAGTGTTTAGGTAGATTAGGTCACAGTGCCGTTTAATTGTGACTGGAAACAGGATGTTTTTCATTTTATATGAGCATTTTTCTTAGACTACAGGCATTTATTCTTAGCAGTTATAGTCCTATATCAATGAAGGATAACTAAACGTACTTTTATCAGTTAAAGCATATATAATTTTCTCGGTTAAAAATATATATTAAATTCGTATATGTTTACGCACTATGATTGAGCTGTTTTGGCACAGTAACATTTCTCTACTATTGTACAGTACATGTGGCACACAAAAGCTTGAACCTTGAATGGTAAGATGTTTTCTTTCCTGTATAAGTATACCTCTGTCTCCTTCCCTCACCCTCTTGCAAAATGCAACCTCCATGTCCTTCCATATATTCCAGTCCACTGAAGTAAACAGCACAACTGCTTAATACCTTCAGGTTTTATCTCCTGTCTTCTCTCTCTTCTCTGTCCTCACCTAGGAGGGTGAAGGTCAGCATAAGCGTAGTTATTTGCATTTGTTGCTGTCAGTCACCCAAACTGCACCGCCCACCCAGTTTTGCCTGCTGTCTTTATTATATTGGCTTTGCGTTCTGGGCTAGTTATTAACTTTTGTTAAACTTATTTCTCGGAATGAGGTATTTCTCAGTAAGAGAAAATAGTCTAATTTTTTAATTAATGCAGTAATTTTCTCTTCAAAGACAGGAGATAATCATCAACACGTTCTTGGACTGCTGCACTTTGTTCTTGAAAATTCAGGCTTCTGGAATTCTGGTTCAGTCTTTGACTGGTTGAGCCGACACCCTGCATGGGATCAGTAGTGGTGAATTTTTCTGTCTCCCTTTCAGCTAATATCTTTACCTTAGTCAGAGATGATGACTTGGCTTTTGCTTGCACTTCTGTGTTCCATCCAAATACCACTGGCTCCAGGTGTCATGGCACAGGACGAAGAACAACGCGATTACCAGCATGACAGTGCAGATGAAAATGTGGAATATACATATGGTGCTGATGAGGATGATGAGGTGGGTGACAGTAAAGCAAAAAGAATCACTGAGGATGACATTGAGAGTGATGATCAAGATGATCATCTTGAATATAATCATGGTGAGAGTGATGATCATGATGGTAATTATGATGAAGATGGCAGTGATGAGGAATACGCTGCAAATGATGATAGCAGTGATAACGATCCGGATGACAGTGATGAACCTGACAGTAAAGAGAATGATGATGATAATGATGATCACAGTGATAACCTAGATAACAGCGATGAACCTGATGACAGAGCGGATGATGATGATGATGATGATGAGGATCACAGTGATGATAATCTAGATGACAGTTATGAATCTGATGACAGAGAGGATAATGATGATGATGATGATGAAGATGAGGATCACACTGATAGTCTGGATGACAGTGATGAACTTGATGAAAGAGAGGAGGATGATGATGATCACGCTGATAACAATCTAGATATTGGAGATGAAACTAATGTCAGAGAGGACAATGACGACAGCGATGAAGATGATGATGTTGATCACAGTGATAACAATCTGTATGACAGTGATGAACTTGATGACAGAGAAGATGATGATGATGACACTGATCATCTGGATGACAATGATGAACTTGATGACAGAGAGGATAATGATTATGATGATGATGATAATGATGATCACAATGATAATCTGGGTGACAGTGATGAACCTGATGACAGAGAGAATAATGATGACAATGATGATGATGACGATGATGATGATCACAGTGATAATCTGGGTGACAGTGATGAACCTGATGACAGAGAGAATAATGATGACGATGATGTTGATGATCACAGTGATAATCTGGGTGACAGTGATGAACCTGATGACAGAGAGAATAATGATGACGATGATGACGATGATCACAGTGATAATGATCTAGAAGAGCATGAGGAAGATGGAAATGATGATGGGATTGATAAAAATGCCACAGATGAACATCAAAACAAAGATGGCCGTGATGACAGCACTAATGAAGAAGGTGAGGCCATCAGTGATAGAGATGATTCTGCTAACAGACATGACCGTGAACAGCACCAAAAAGGTAATTTTATTACTAAGCTCCTAAAAATAATTCTGAAAAATACTTTATTAGAATGAGCAACACAACTGCTACACTCAATATTTAAACAATCCTTAGCATTATTTACTTTTGTCACAAAGCAATTAAAGAAAATATTTCAGAAAATATCAAATACACAATTGATTTTAAGAAAAATAGGGATTGGATAGGTCTATTTTAGTATAGTGCCAGATCATAGTGTGATTTATGTCACACAATCGCCCATTGAACACTGAAGTTCAGCAGCCTTCTTGTGCCAGAATGACAGGAAGTCAGAGAGTATTAGACATACTGCTATCTTTGTTCAGTACAAAAACAGGGAGAGAATGGAGAAGTAGGAAACACAAGCAGTCAGGAACGCATGTTCCCAGGCGTGCTGGGCTGCATTGCACCATGTCATGTGTTAACCGTGCACCATGTTTATCTGACAATTGCTCTGCCAATTTACAGTCTGGAAAAAAAATGCATCTGCACTAATTTTTTCAGCTCTTCATAGTGACGATCAAGACAATGGAAAGGACAATGGTGTGCATGGCCACTATCAGGAGGGATCTATTTGTAGCTACTGTTCGCTCTGTAAGGTATAATGTGTTAATCTCACCCAGTAAATGGCTCCATCTTGCTTTGTCAGTCATTCAGAGTAATGCAGTTGTCAGAGCGGGTCGTATAGTCTGACACTATGCCTCCCCCCATGCAATGCAGAGTCGTATCTGCAGGAAATGCATGTAACACTTTCTAGTCAAAATGAAAAGAGGATGATTCTTTGCTAATAATACACAAGTTATGGCCTGCATATAATACATACGTTAATGGACACTAATTTAATAATAAAACAAACACATTATTGTATCTATTTCGCTGTTTTCCCCAAGAATCCAACCGGAGAATCCATTATACTGTAGTAACTGCTTATTTTAAATAGGGATCACAAAAAAATCGGTTGGCTTCTATGATATAAAAATGGCATAAAACTAATATGAGTGTGTGACTTCAAAATGCTCTATATTTTTTACATTTCAATTACTTAGGAGATGCCTTTGTTTAAAGTGACATACACGTGAGGATCATAGAGCAGTGTGCCTGGAGAAATTGTGGTTAAGGGCCACGTCATTTGAGGGCCCAATGGTGGTATTACTCCTGCTGGCCATGGGATTTGAACCAACAGCTTCTTATTCACAAACACAGAGTCCTAACCCACAGAGCTACCCTTAGTCTTTAGATACACTCCCAAATTCTGCATGTCCAAATGTGACTAGTTGATCCTATAGCTATTTGGAAAGTATGTGAGAACAGCTGCAGGTTCAGGAAGAATTATTCATCCATTTTACAATTGCTAATCCAGAGTAGGGTTGCAGGGGGCCTGAAGCCTCTTCCAAGTACAGCCAGAACATGCAGTTAGACCAGTGTTTCTCATTCTGGCCCTCGGTGACCCCCAGACAGTCCATGTTTTTGGTCCCTTCCCACTTCCTACCTACCAGGAGCTGGGAGCAAGCAAAAACGTGGACTGTCTGGGGCTCAACATTTGCACAAGCACTGCATTAACTGCTTCTATGCTATCCTCCACTTAGCACTGTAACGTCTGTAATAAATGCCCATGTGAAGATGGAGACGACTCAGAGCACTGCAAACACTGCCAGGTAAGCTCGCCGCAAGATGTATGCCCATGTCAAGCTCAAATATCAGAGCATATTCCAAGCTTCAAATTTATGCTATTTTAATGTCTGCTAAAATCTGTTTTCCGATTACAGTCATGTTACTTCTGCCAAGCTTGTCCTTTAATATGCGAGACAATTTGTGAACCCGGTAAGCTGACAGAATTTTATATCTGGCCCTGTGATTGGACTTTATAGCTAATTAAATATTTATGTTTATTTCAGGGGGCTACATTGATGAATTATCTAGATCACTCTACCAGTAAGAATCATTTATCCTCAAACCTTGCACAAAGTATACGTTAGTGTTTGTATGATTAATTGTCACCTTCCTCATCTCTGTGCAGGACAATAGCTAAAGCCTAGGAGCAGCCTGGACACCGATCCCCAGTCATCACTGTATGACTGAAGAAAAAAACACATAAACTCATCCTGGGAATTTTATTAGTTATCATTAAAATACATTCAGGGTTTGGCACTTTGCATAGCTTTTCTGATGTCAATGCTGAGAATTTGAGACAAAAAAAAGTATTTTCCTGTTGAACAAAGCAGCTAACTGCTTTCACAAGTAACTGAGTATAAAATGTAATTGATTATAAAATGTGATTCTGATTACTAAATAATAAACGATGTGAAGTGGCTTTGATTAAGATGGCATACAGGGAAGCACACAAAATGTAAGGATTAACATTTATTTAAAAACTTCAGTGCATAACCTGGCATTGCTTCCTCATCGGCAGTCCATTTACTTTTTATAAAACAATATACACGTATCAAACCGTAAGTAAAGAGTCGTCAGGAAGGTTTCTGTTTAAATGCCATGACTAAAAACTACCATGTACTGTACTGCATAGTGAAAATTCAGTGAACACCCAGATGAACAACCAGAACAGATCCAGTTTTGGTAAAAATCTTTGTTTTTAGGAAATATGGATGGATGTCATTAACTTGTATGAATACGGCTCACTTTAGAATACAGTGCACTAGGGTTGGGCGATATATCATCACTCATGCGCAATAATCACCAGGGCTTCAGATGACAGACCGAGCATTTGGCCGGATGGCAGCTTTTCGGTGCTATACGGACATTTATTTATGCCCATAATTTTGTAAGTAGGTTAGTAGTATGGCTTAAATATTAATGAGATGCATTTTATGATACCCAAAAGTTAGTAATCTGTATAAACTTTGTTTCTTAAATTTGATTCATAACTGTTTTAGTATACTACGGTTTGGTATACCTCAGTGCAATATGCACTGACGTCACGGTGAAGAAGAGCAGCCACGACATCTTTTAAAAGAGGAGATCTTGTGAATAAACAAGGTAAAAGGATGTTCACGGTGTGGTGGTACTTTTTGCAGTTTTTAAAGTCTGACATGTTTATTAAACATAAGGATATGCCGTATTTATACTAATAATCACTTTTGGGCGTCATACAAAGCCTCATTAATATTTTAGCCATACTGCTAAACTGCTTAAATTCTGGATGTAAATAAATGTTCGTATAGCACCGAAAAACTGGTGCATGGCCTAATGTTGCGTCTGTCATCTGAAGCCCTGGTGATTATTGCGCATGCGCGATACAATATCAATATCAGCCCTACAGTGCACATAGTTTTATACTGGAACAGATTATAGAAGCATGTGGAAAGCTTTCACCAACACAGAAAATGTACTAAAAAAAAATGGGGAATCATTTTTATTTCACTTTATAGGCAACCTTACACACTGCATAGTCCAGTAAGCCTGTAAGTTAATGAAGCAGAATTTGCTTAGAGATGTGCTAAACTAAAATATTTTTTTTAACGAGATCAATTTATATCACATAGAAATAACATGTCTCAATGCCTGGTTAACACACAAAAGGTCAATAAGCTGAGGCTTTGCTATATATTTCTGAAAAACGTATGCAAACACCTAAACGAATATCACAGTTTTTCAAAATTACTCTTACCTCAATCACTGTGATGCTTATCAAGCATTTTGCATAAATGTTAAAAAGAACACAAATACCTTGGTGTCCCCATAAGAGATCTGTAAATGGCTCTTTTGTGTAAATGATGGTACAACTAATATAAACATGCATTGTTTCAGTCAGTTTGTGCTTGTGTTGCATGGCATTTGCTTATTTTTAGGGGTTTTGTGAGACAGGCAAAAGACAATATGTGAGAAAATTGAAACGCAAATATACAACCACCTCTTCATCAAATTACAACTGTTACAAAATGATAAAAGAATAGGATTTTGCTTTCCTATCTCATAAGAAAAATGAGAAAAATATATACATAAGTCATTTCCATATTAACATCACCCCTTCTTTGCCACATTAACTTCCTCTTCACACTTGCATCACAGGGCGAGACTCTTTGGCTGTAAGATCAATTCCAGAACCAGCAAAGCCAGTCCCACCCTAAGAGAGATGAAGTGATGAGGAATGAGTGGAAAGGATTGAAAGGCATGAGGTGAAGTAAAACATTTTTAATCTGATACTACAAGGCAGCGATGCTGCAAAAGGAGACCTTTGTTTTCTTGAACAAAAAAACTGCTATTATGTCACATGGAAAGCTATTAAAGAGCCGTGGGCAGAAGCACACTCCCCAGATCCCCCTCCCCCACGTGGCTTGCTGGAATTTGGCTGCAGTTTCCATTTTTGTCCACTAGGTGTGCAAATGCAGACGTTCTCTCACCCTTTGCAGTGGTATGATGTCCTTCTCCTTAAGCTTTTCACCATTTATTGGATCTACCATATCCTTTCTTATCAGTAGCTCCACACATTCCATTGTTACCACCACCCCACTGAAAAAATAAGGGGGAAAAAAAAACAATAAGCCAAAATACATACAATCGAATCCTTTCAAATAAATTATAAGCAGAATGGAAAAACAAGATCGCATACTCACGAAGGCCTCAGCACCGCACATGGTACAGAGTTTCCAAGCATGTCTTTGGTTACAGCACATACATACCGATCCTATAACAACATGGCTGATCGTCAGCATCAATGGAATGGAAGACACAGAATCAATCTAAAGTTTGTCACTGAGCCACAAATTTATTACAATTGTGTACCAGTATGTACAGAAACTGGAAATGGGAAGGATAAAAAACAAAAAAAGTCAGCAGGGATATATACCTGCCGAGTAAGAAGGGCCACTCTGTCAAGAGAAGGGTCCATAGGCGTGAATTTCACAGGAATCAGTTCATTCATCTTGAGAGGCCGACCAGACATGGGGCACAGCACTGTCTTGACCTGAACCAAAAGGACAAATGCAAGGGCATGTGGTCAAGGCTTTGGTGGGAGAGAAACATTTCCAAACCTGCTCAAACAAATTACATATTTTCTTAAGTTTCCTGTGATATATGTGTGACTTGTTAGTCAGAAACTGTAGCAATTCATGTATATAGAAGAGAAAGAAGATTGTATCTGTCTAGTAAATAAAGCAGAAAAAGCAGCGGCATCTACAATGACTGACAGGCTTTTTTAGCATGGTTGGCTTTGCTTCTGGTGTCAGACTGGGGATCCAGAAACTTGGCAATGCAGATTTGGTGCTGGATCCATCAGAGGCAGCACTGTTACTGGGCCCATTTGTAGAGACACTCGGTCCACTCTGAACTCCCGAATCCTTGACTGGAAAAAAATACAAAACAGAGTAAATCCTCTGACACTTCACACTTTCTTACCTAACAATCATTCCCAGACTCATTCTTATACTGACATAATGCAATAACATCACCTCCAGTAAAAGGATTTATAGGCTTGGAGACGATGCTGTTCTCTCTCGTCTTGAACTTCTCTGCTCTTTCCCTCTCTTCTGACTGTGACTCTAACAGATTTTCATTCTTCTGCGCCTGCTTCTGTTTTTCATAGGCCTGAGAAGAGAGACAATGGCTCTGAACATTACAGGGCTGAAATCAAATTCATAAGTATCAGAATCAGAGAATCAGAATCAGAATAACTTTATTGTCATTGTAAAAGTACAACGAAATTATATGCAGTCCCTGTGTGGGACAAGTAGTATGAAAGTGCATATAGTGCTACAATAAACACAGAGCAGAAGACTACACTTTTACAAACCTTCATTTTTTTGGCAATTTCAGTCTTTTGGTGTAGAATATATTCCAGGATGGCTTCTTTTTCATACATATAGCCATCGGGGCTGAAATATGGGAAATGTATTGATGTTTAACAATTATTATATAAACTGCAATCTCTAGCTGGTATCGCAGAAACTCTTATTCTCAAGACTACCGTAAGACTCACGTTACGACGGGATTTCGGCACGGCTGAAGGGACAGGCAGCAGCAGTCGAAATCCTTGATAGCGTCCTTGCCCAGGCGAACGCTCTGTGTACCATAGCCAGATGCGGCTGATAGATTGGTAAGGAAAAAAAGAAACGAATACAGGAAACTGAGTAGCTCAAGAGAACATGAATGTTCTACATTAGACGCAGATGAAGCGCTCACCCGTATCCTTCTTCTTTTCATGGTATGTGTACACAGCGCCTGCCGTGCAGTTTTTCCCATGTCGGGTCATCGTTATGCGTCAACTGAGGTAAAAACAAAAATACTACAAATATTAGTTCCTATTATCTCCCCGTGGCACCGATACAAAACACAATATGTACATTAATGAAATCATCGTTATTATTTTAAAAAAAGGGGGTTACCAGGTTTTAAAAAAACAGTCACTACGATGCGATATTGTGTACTGTACGTCTTCTCCCTAGGCGTACTGCAAATATGTGCAACCACAAATACTTCCGTCGACACAACGACCCTTAAATAATGTTCCGCAACAACGCATGAAACGGATTAAAAACATTATCCATATATTTTATCAAGTTGTTTTAATTAGTTAAAAATAAATTAAACTAAAAGGACAATCCACATAAATATTTCGTCTTTAAATATACTCATATACAAAACAGCTGCTTTTTGTGGAGAACACATAAGAAATCTAATATAATCTAATGCAATAGGTAAAAACAGATACGGAAAGCGATTTACACCGAGCCTTGGTCAGCGGTAGTAGGCACGGACAGAAAATAGAAAAATGAAATGCAAATTCTTCTTAGTCTTCTCATTTTAGTAAATGCTGCGTATATGTGAGGCTGCCACCTATAGCATCGGATGTTTAACGACAAAGCCTTTTCGGCACAATTTTCATTCTTTTTCTGAGGAAAAGGAAACTACACCTACACATGGCAGTGACGTGAAAGGGTTAGACATCTTTAGACTATCATCTGTGTATAAACAACAATTCAGCAGTGTGTGAAAAGGACTTTACATTTATATGCACCAGGTATAGGCTGTGCCACCAGCCAGGTGGCTAGGATTCTCTAAATCTTTCTAAAGCAGGCCTAGGCAATTATTTTCTGTGGAGGGCCAAATCCAAGCTTCACCATATCAGCAGGGGCCATTTTTAATGATTATTTTCATGTCCTATGAAAGCTACAATAGAAGACTTGTTCTTTTTTTGGAGAGGCTCATTTTTGCGTGCGAGTATGGAAGTAGTAGATGTATTTGTCATTATTCATGGGACTTGAACATAAAACTTTACCTGTTATTTTTTTCTTCTACATTTTAATGATGGCACGGGCCAGTAAAAATAGCCAGCTTTTGTCCAGGTCTGTTCTCAAGCGATACAGTGTTATTACTTTCAGAGCCTATACTTGTTACATAATACACAGGAATTGTTTGTAAAAGTTTCATTTAGTTCTTTGTGAGAGAGCTCCTATTGTATTAGATTTAGGTCAGAAGAGATGTTGTGGCATATGACTAGTGATAGAACACTAAAAACAGACAAATTTCTTTAAATAAAAATAAAAACGTGCTGTCATTTAATTTTGGGGACCACACGTTGCTAAGAAGTGCTGTACTCTGGTTGGGAAAAGGAAGCTCTGAGCCTGCATATAGGACATTAAAGTAATGCTCCTGGATCACATAAGCTGCTTGGTTAACAGCAAGGTTGTACTCCTCACCTTCCCTATGACTACTTGCTTGATAAGCTTCCTCAATGTGAACATTCCCCTGTGGGAATGTGCAGTGAGTCGTACGGTTCCCCAAAGCACCAGCACTTCCTCTTAGTGACATGTGTGCTTCATGCTGAATGGCCAGAGGTGACTCCTTTGAGCTGTTATTGACATTCTACAGCTACTCTTTGTCACCAATGGCAGCCTTGAGTCATCAGTGCTAGAAAATGGGCTCAAATTCAACCCCAGGAGAGGACTACACATTCCCACAGCTGTAGGGTTTAGCATATAGTGTTCCACCACCCACAAGCTAACAGAGATTTCAAACAGAGCCTAAAACATGGTATCCCTGCTCATCTGGCTCAAGGGGTACCCTCCAGACATCCATGCTGCAAACCCCGTTCGCACAGCAGGACAACTCCGCACTCCAGCTCTGGTCTGTCCACACTGTCTCTTATAATTGGCTGAGAGCTACAGGCGCCCTTGGATTTATGTCTCTCCCCCCCCCCCCCCCCCCCGGGGGGGGGGGGAAATTTAGGGTTGAGCCATGCATTACACAAACATATAACAAAGCGGCAAAAAAATTACCCCATCAGGGCTCAGATTAGGTGGAAGGTAAAAA
>JAODKE010000101.1:33163278-33185330 GCA_026779605.1 Mormyrus hasselquistii | reverse complement strand
AAATTTATATTATAAAGGTACATAGAATGACCTTTTCTGTCCTGTAGAATATATCCACATTCAGAAAGATGCTGTACAGAAAAACTGGTCAATGAATTTTTAACTTCAACATTATATTACTGTAATATGCCATGACCTTGAACAGGATATACCAGGATTAGAACATGGATAGATTTATTATAGCAATACACTTCTACTATGTAACTGTTCAAAAGCTTTGTCAAGGTATCTCCAACTAGTAAGAAATAAAGCCAAATGCTTCTTCAAAATACACCTCTCTTTGTAATTGTTTAATGAATTCAGTGTGTCCAGCATACTGGTACATTTTTGCGTACGATTGCGTATGATTAAAACATACACACATTACACACCCACACATTGAAAAACTCATGGGTTAATATGGCTATGACTTATTAACTGTTGGACCACCTTTCAGTATGAACTGAGAAAGAATTCTGATCTAGTGGAAAAAAAGTCAGTGATAGTTCCAAAGCTTAAATTTCAATATGTGACATTTAACAGCCTGTACTGCTTTGTCCACCTCTATCACAGTGAATTGACATTGAATTTAGCGATTTAGTACTGGTGAAGCAGATTAAATGTGTAACCAACTCTAAAAATCGTCCTGATTAATATTCAGTTGGTCGTTAGACTGTTGATTTATTATCCACTACGGACATATAATTAGACCCTAATGTAGTCAGACAGTACGAGCGAGGGCGCAAATGTATTTAGACTATTTGAGTGAAAAGGTACCACCATTTCCATATAAATTTACATCAATGTTTCTAGAGATTTTTGATTATGGCAGAAGAGGTATAGTTGTTTCTCAAGCATTTCCTGATGTATTGCTGTATCCCTGAGTAAGATACATATATGACTGGAATCGCTGCATATCAACCTATACGGGCACCACTGTAAGTTACGTAAACTGATAAAAGTCTTCTATATAGAAAATAAACACCACCCACAGCGCTAGATCTACACCCACAGCAGTACTATATGAGGATAGCAAAATGATATTCAGTTATTTTTATTACTATTCCTACCGGTACTGTTATTTATTTTTATTGTTCATTTTCTGTCTTCAGCGTTTGCTATTTTTTCCGTTTTACACTTTCTCATCAGGTTATACCACAGTACATATATTTGACATAATAATAATTCAATCTATTTAAAATAATATGCTTATGATCGCTTATTTAATCTGATATACCAGTATGAAAACGATTCGTTCCATTAAACGGTATTTAAAAACACGATAAACGTAGAAAATAAACACACACACACACACAGTTTGAAAGGCCTGATTGCAATAATTGCGATTAAAACCAAGTTACTGCAACACTACTATGTCAGAATCTCACAGACCATTTAGCATTCGCGTACTTTAATTTCATTAAGCGCGGAAAATGTTTTCCGTCGCGGCACAAAATAAGTGGTTTTCAAAAGGAAATTCGTAGTTTCAGCGTGCGATGATTAATTGCGAACTATTCGCTATGCACTCAAACCGGTACAATACCGTGGTCTTAATTTAAACTATCGCATATATACACAATTTAACTGAATGTATGCCTACACAAACGGTATCTTGGTCGGCTTTCAGGGCATACAAGCAACAATAATATATAGCTTACAGTATATAAAACCACATAAGTCACATGAAAATTAAATGTGACGATCAACCGCAATTTTAAAACAAAATTATTCTCGTCTGCTACATCTGCTCTCTCGGGCTGATAGTAAACACCGATTACGGCCTCAAGATCAATTTAAATAAACCACGCCATAATGCCGTAAATCGAAATGTTCTTTGCACAATGAACACGCAAAGCAGGCTACTTTAACAATCTAGTATGTAGTAAATATAATGTGATTAGAACTAATGTCAAGGAAGTCCGTGTAACTATAAGTTTACCACACGAGTTTTTTTTACTTAAAGTGTAAGTTCCGCTGTTTACCTGCCTTTTAATAAGGTATTCAAGAAAGAAGTCGAACGTTTATATGAATTACACAAATCACAGACATAGTGCGACGTATAAATGCCGTGGGGATTTTCTTATTCGTCGAATTGTGTTAGATATCAGAAACGTAACTTAAAATGAATCGATATAGTACGATGTGATACCAAAGACAAAAAACATGATCACGTGCATGGGCGTAAGCCAATCGTTTTACCGAAACACTACCATCCTATTATCACTTTTAATAAAACTACTGTATTTATTTTACAGATTAGTTTTGCTACTTTTTTTTACTGATTACGTTTTTGTTGGGAGGTATGGTGTCGCTCAATTCTAGCAAGATAACTTTGATTATGAGATACTGGACTTTACACAAGGAAAATCTTAAGTTCGCTTGCTTTAATGTATAGTCGTTTTCTTATCAAATGCTGCATCTATCAGTTACAACTAATTACAACGTTCATTTTTTTTTCTGACGAAAGTTTAAAATATGTTTACAGTCCAGCATTGCTCCATTACTTTTGTTATTTCAGTTTAAACAACATCTTAAAAAAACCGATTTTGTGTTATTACTTTAAGTCATATCCTGTTTCCAAGTTCTGTTGTTGCCATTCAGTGCTCCAGCGCTGGAGTATGTTTCCACCCAAACAGCCTTATTTCGCAAATCTAAAAACTACAACTTAAGCCAATTTGTGTTGCATCGGCACCTCCTGAACCGCCAGCCCTCTCATCCTGCTGGGCTCCCCTTTCATTGCCTCTGTCCCTCTCCATCTTGTTCTCTGTGCGTGTGTGCTCCATAGTCTACCCCCCACCCCAACACTCCCCCACCAGCACCCACCCCCCCTTGCCTCAGGCACTGCATCCAACTGCACGGAGCAATTGAAGGTGACAGGGGCAGGGAGTGAGAGAGGGAGGCATGGCGGGAGGACGCGTCACAGTGTCACCTGGGGCTACACAACAGTGGAGAGAGCAAGGGAGAGAAAGAGGGAGAGGAGAGAAGAGACAAAGGTTGGGGGCTAAGCAAGCGCCTAGCTAATTTGAAACAAGGGGAAGGAGGAAGAAACTTGAGAGAGGCACACAGACTGGAGATTGTCAGAGACTATATTTACCATGGCGATATATATATTTTCATTTATATTGTCTATATGTGCTGTCACTGCTATTCTTCATACATTGGCCACCCTTTAAGCAAATTCATTTTGCCCCCTCACTCCCCCCCCCAGTACTGTTTTTTGTTTTTATTTTACAGACTTGATGAAAATGTGTCCCGGCATTGTTGCTATGGTGACCGCTCAACTTCCCCCCCCTCCTCAGTTCATCCCCCCTTCCAGCGGTAAAAAAGAGAGGATGACAGGAATAAACTAACAAGAGACCAAAAAAATTGTGCCCCAAAGCTACACAAATCTTTGTAAGTGTACACGCATGCACACTAAGGGGCATACTCAGACACAAACACACCCTTGTATATACACACACGCTCACGTATGCAGAAAGGTACACTGCACTGTAAATATGCGAAACACAAGACCTCAAGGAACCAAAGAAAAACTTATATAAATATGGAAGCTGCTAATAATGCTTGCACATACAAAAATATTCTGTATAGGACACAGGAAATTGCATGCGTTTGGCTATACCCAGATAATCTTGGATATTGTTCTCATCTTTCCTTTATTTTTCTCACTTGTGTTCTCTCTTTCCTCTCTGTTGTTTGTCACTTTTGCCCCTTCTCTCAGGCAATCCTCTGAAGAAAGTGACAGAGAGAGAGAGGGACAGGGAGAAAGAGAGAGAGAGGGAGCGTAGCGTTTTGTCAACCGGAAATAAAACAAGTTGGCACCCTCCTACCCCTGCCTTATTCGCACGTTTCCTTGTCCCCCATCTCCCTTTATCTGCACAGAGATATTTTTATACCGTTGTCCCTCTTATTGCTGTGTTTTGCTATTCATGTCCTGTTACCAACCTCATTTTCCCTGCATCTGATTATTTGGAAATGGATAATCGGCGTTATCACCGTGCCCTTGCTCTGACAGAAGGGTCAAAGTAATTATGTTACAGTGCTGTGTACAGTATACATGTATGTCATGTCACCATAACGCTACGCGCAATACGCAGCAATGCACATAAAGTATTAATGGTGGAGCTCAGTCATGCAGTATACTATCCAGTCATTGACTGTAAATCTTACCATGATTAAACAGTTATGCACCCCTGATTAAACCCAGATTTGGTTCTCATTCTTACTGCATTACCTACATGTATAGCCACATACATCAATGGAAAATGTCCCCACATCTGACCAAAACTGTAAATGCTGGTTCAGACAGATGCCTCTGTCGTATAAGGGACTCTCTGGCTCTCCTCATTCGCTAAAGTTTAATTTGCTCAGAAATGTGCAATACAAATAAGGTGAGTAAAAAATCCAACCCATAGGCATTAATTTATGCGTGTACTGCATACGGCAGTTCTGGGTAATTCTCATTAGTTTTGTGCTCTTTTTAAAATGGTCTCTGAGCAAAGAGCAGCTGAGGAAATAGAAGGACAGTGAGATTGTGGAGGGTACACTTTCAGTGGAAAGTGTGGCAAGTTAAGAAAATGTGGACCAAAGCCTGGCACTTCTTCTTTCCCTTGCAAATTTACTAAAAACTAGTCGGCATAGGAGTGATGTGTAGCTCTACTGTATTTTGTCCATTTCCAAATCTGCTCTCCCTCCTTTTTTATGAAATGATCTTTTGTCACTTTTCAAAATGAATTTGCTACATTTTTCTCCCACTAACGAACATCTAATCTATGTGTAACTGCTCCCTGGCTTGTTTCACCTCCCCCTTTCTTTGGCATTAAGTTCAAACTTGACACTGACATTGACTCGCTGTGTCACTCCTCTCTTCCACTTTATCTCTCCTTTGCCCTCTCTGTCTCTCCCTCTCTTTTCTCCTCTCTCTCTATTTCTCTCTCTCTCACTCCCTCTCTTTCCATCGCTCCGAGGACAGGAATGCCCGCAGACGTGTTTCTTTCTCTCTCCCTCCCTCCCTTTCTCCCTCTCTTTCGCCCTGTCTAACTCTCTCCATCTCTCCTCTCTCCCTGCATCTCTTCTCTCTTTGCACACGTATAGTCCATTGGCAACAAAGCAAGGGGAGAGACGGACAGGCATAGGCGGAACAGGAATAGAGCACTAAGAGAGAGCAGGAAGAACTGGGTTGTGCTTGTCTTGCATTTATTCAAATCATTGCCATCAGTTGGTGAGTTGCTGTTTAATGTTAATTTTGCATATTATAAGTAGTCAAGAATTAGGACAGTTGGAGAAAAGATGAAACAGAGACAAGGAATGTGTGAGACAAGAAGGGACTTTAAGAGTTACCAATAAAGACGGTGGCATGGAGAAGAATTGCACTGAACAACTAGTGGATGGTACAGAGATGTTAGAATGTTAGAGGTTCCAAAAACAAGCATAAACAGGACAGAACTTGATCTTTGGCAGAAGTGATAGAATTTGCATGTTTGTGTGATACTGTTTAATTTTGATATTTACTTTTTGAAATTATGTTTTTACATATAGTTTTGGTTTTGTGCAAAGCAATTTTTAGTAACATAAGTATGTAATCTTGAATGAATGCATCTGAACTTTATGTGTTTGTAGCCTGCTGCATGGGCTGAATGCAGATTGCAAGTTTGACCCTAGCCACTGCCAGTAATATCCAGTTAGTTATATTGACTGTGCAGTGAGGGACACACGCTGCTGTATGTGTTCATTATGAATGTGGTGAAATTCCCAAATAGCTGGCAAGCGTGCCAAAACCGGCTGTCACTTTTCGAGTCCAGTGCAGCGTACTCTAGTAGAAAATGCCGTTACCACAATAGTAAGCCGCATTTTCTTTTTCTCATTCTCCACAGGTCTGTTGTTCTCCTCTTGGGCTGGGAAGGACAGGGGTCAGGGGTCAAAGGTAACAGGTCAAGGCAAGGTGCTGATTTTTTTTCTTTCAGGCTGGGGGTTAAATATAATGTATGAAAAATTAACCATGTTAAATCTACAAAGTGGGTCAACCTGGACTGGACCAAACAACTGGTACCATGAATCGAATGCGGTGCCTTCGCAGCATAACACAGGTGAGCTTCTTCGGCAGAAAATAAAAGTAGAGTGTCTATGTGGAGACACAGGCATGCTTGTGTGTATGTTATAGTTTACGTTGCCCGCTTGGACATAGATTACTACATTGGTGACTGGAGTGAGAAGCACCTGGTTCCACTTGGCTGAGCTGGATAGTTCTGTCAGTAGTTCTGTCAACACTGACATGGATTTCTGTACAAATATGAGCAAGAGTTTTATCAACCCAGACTCAAGCCCAGACTTAAGCGTTTCCTATTCTGGCCAAAATTGCAATATGCTAAAGAAAAGTCAGGTCTCTGTGGTCCATATAAATTACTGTTCAATCTGTTATTTGGGTTGTTTTTTTGCATTTAACAAGTACTCATACTGTAACTATTTTGATACATATTAAATTGTCTATTTTTTGCAGTAAGTTTCTGCCTCTTGGTGAAAATCTGCTTGAATGACCTGTCCAGTTCAAAGGCGGCCATCTTCTTTGTCTTTCCTTGTTTTGCAGCCGTGCCGGAAGGTTGTGACGTGGAAGTGGACGGAGGAATGGGGGTAGGTGGAGGAGTGCGAGGAGAAAGGGACGACGGAGAGGAGTCTCAACTTCGACTGCAGCTCAAGAGGAAGTTACAGAGAAATAGGACCAGTTTTACTCAGGAACAGATAGAAGCTCTGGAGAAAGGTCCGTTATATATTTTTTATTTATTGAGTTTTTTTTAGGCAATGTCATATTTTCCAAAGTAGCTGTTCAATGCCTGCTCTGCTGACTTGTCACAGGAGCTCCCTGTGGTATCATTTGGAGCTCTACAAAATTATTGCTGTCTAATGTTATGCTATATTGTTATGCTGCTTTTTAAATGGCATCCGCCCCTACGCCGTCCTAAAGATAAATGTCAAAATGACCCACTTCTTCTGCTCTGTCAGGTCTGCCCTGTGGTTGAATTGGGTTTTGCTTAGATAGTCCTGGGAGATTAACTTGACTTGGGATTAGATGTTTCTTTGTGCATTGATAACAACTTCATGCATCATGTAAGCTGGACTGGTCACCACCAAATGCTTCTTGCCTTCAGAATTTGAGCGGACGCATTACCCTGACGTTTTTGCACGTGAAAGATTGGCGGCCAAGATTGATCTTCCAGAAGCACGGATCCAGGTACAGGATTGTCTTCTTGATAAGCTTTCATCCGATAACTGTATTGAAAACGTCATGGCTATTTAATGATCAAGAATATCTGTGAGGGTAGTTACGCAGTCCATTTGCGGATATGGGATGTTTTGGGTTTATTTTCTTTCTTATCCCACTACCAAGATACTTTTCTGGCTGAATAACTTGTTTTATAACCCAATTGTGACATTGCGTATAGCACAATACTTTCCCAATTTAATATGCAAATCCTGACCCATATGACCATCAGCTGACCATTACATCTGCCCCTCTTGCTGATTGGTGGACAGGTGTGGTTCTCCAACCGACGGGCTAAGTGGAGGCGGGAGGAGAAGCTACGCAACCAGAGGCGGGCAGGTAGCGGCACGTCCTGCTCCCGACCCCACGGCACGCTCGGCGCCTCGTTCGGCTCAGCAGTCTACCACCACCAGCACAGTGCCAGCTCAGGTCCGCATTGTGCCCGGCTCCTGCCCTGAGCTGCCCTCTCACCGCCCAGCTCAGGCACCTTATAAGACCCTTGTGTGAAACTTATCGCCAGGATATCAAAATAATTATTCTCTATTTTGTAAGATGTGAAAGCTAATGGTACCTCTTATGCAGTAATACAGACTACTTAGATTTTCTCTCAGCTAATTGTCATGGCCCCATACAACAAAATGGATTATGAATTGCTGATGATAATCAGTTTACGTATGATGCACATTTTTATGCATTATAAATACTGCCATGTGCTCTGAATTAATTGTATATTAATTAGCCACATATCTTTAATGCTATGTCAAATGATTAACTAAAATAATGGCTGCTTTACAGTGTGTGCCATACCTTAGCTGTGGTGAACAAGATGCTCCAAAAAACTGTTTAAATATTTAAATTTGCTATATTTAAATCTGAGACGGCATTTCCAGGCATGCTGTCAGATTATTGTACTGCACTATTTACCCTATGGGTCTTGCTGTCTTCAAGTGAATTGTGCAAATTGCCTTAATTTCATATCGCACTGCCAGTGTGTATGAGCTGTAGCATATCCTGCATGTAATGTCGGTGCCCTTCATTTATGAATTTTGGCAGCATTAGTTATAAATATGCCAGTATCTTCACTGCGACTGTGTGCACTGAATTTGCACTTTGCGTTCCTGTCCGTTCCTCAGGCTCCATGGTGAACCGTAACGACTCGTCCCTCTCAAACTACAGCGCGCTCTCAGTCTTCTCCGGGGTCCAGGTGATTTCTGCTTTTATTGCCTCTCTGTCCTGCAAGTGCTTTCTGACATATTGTGATTCAAATGGAATTTGAAAACTGTGATTTTTTTTGCTCAATCTGTGATTACAGTGTGATTTTCAGGATCTGTATATGTATCTCTGGTACTGGATAGGAATAAAATTAAAATCTCAATAATAATATTAACAATAATAATACTAATAATTATTATTATTATTATTAATAACATTTTCATGTTTATAATAATGCACGTTGCTCAAAGCATTTTCAATGAAAATAATAAAAATTTCGATATAAATTATACAATTCATGTATAAAAATCTAGAATGAAAATTTAATACAATTAAACAATAAAATACATTAAAATGAAATAAATAGAGAAATTAAACAATGAATATAAAAAGGCTAACTGAAGTTTTTTTAATGGATTTAAAAGAGGAAGCTGATTTAGTCTAATTTGAGTGCAGAGCATCTTCACCATTTTGGCACCCAGGTACATTAACTACAAAGACACATTTCCTGCTCATATTTAGTATTTTAGATCCTAAGAGCTGCTTTGTTGATAGACATAACCGCAAGTCTTGTTGATCACATCATAAATTGAACTGGTTATTATGGCTGACCACTGAATGGGTACAACCGAAAAACCTGTTAGAAAGGTGAAAACTTCCACTGTCATTAGTGACAGGCGTGGTTCCATGAGCGACCCTTGGCCTCATAGATATGTGGCTGGCTTTGTACATCCGGAATAACATGTTTGACAGAGAGATCACAACCTGCAACTGAGGTGTCTGTTTGTACGCATTGACCAGAGTGGAAGGATTAATATAGAGTTAAAAATGAGTATTCTGGAATAAAGCTGATAAAAGATTTATAATATAAGACAAATAAAACAGAAACCAGTTAACAGGAGTTCCAGGTGTATTTGCCAAAGTGTGTGAGCCAATTTATAAAGTGAGCAACATCACTGTCACTGAAACTAGCTTTGAAGAGCTTTTATTGTGAAGTGTTTTTCAAACAAGGGGTATATTTAAATGGTGTCAGGGTGACTCGGTGGGTGGCCTCACATCTCTAGGGCTGAGGCTATGGATTCCTGTTTGCTCTGTGCAGGGGGAGTTTGCCTGATCTTTCAGTGACGCGCCGAATAATTCATCTGCATACTCTGGGTTCCTCCCACAGTCTAATGACATGCGGCTAGGTTAATTGGCATCTCTAAATTGCGTGTTATGTGCCCGGTGATGCACTGGAATCGCATCCTGGGCAATCGCATAGGCGATTAATGTTGCTTATAGCTATTATTATTATTATTTGAGCCAGAGACCCAACTTTTAAATTTCATTAGTCTTATCTCTTTACTGTCCTTCTCTCACAATATCCTCACCATATCTCTTTATCTCTCTTCACCTTGTCTGTCTCTTCTTCAGTCTGTGCCCCCTCAATCCGCCCCCTCTTACTCCTGTATGCTTCCTTCATCCCCCACTGCCCCTCGGAACTTTGACTCACCCCCTTATCCCTCTCCTCACCTGCCTCCGCCTCCCTCAGCTAACTCCAGCACAGGTGAGCGTGCCTGTTTATTTGATGCTTTGATCATGTGTTTGAGTCTGCTGTTGGATCTGCTCTGTTCAACGACTGTGGAACTAAGCAGCTCACTTACACATCGCCCGTGTTTCATTCCCCATAGGTCTAATTTCTCCGGGAATCTCAGTACCGGTCCAGGTTCCTGGGAATGAACAGAACTTGGGTCAGAATATGGGTCAGTACTGGACCAGGCTGCAGTAGGATAGTGGGATAGTGGTACACAGGGAGGGAGATGCAGGAGATGATACACAGTGAGAGTAAAGAGAAGCACAGACATGCTCACTCTGTGGAGGAATTCAGCTGCGAGGGAGACAAAACACACACTGGGAGAAACAGCAAAACTTAAGCTGCGGCAGGGGAACCTCATAGCTGTGTTCAGGGAACAATGGTCCCACACCAACACAAACCAGTAGCCTGCTCTGGTTAATTCGGTGTTCATATAACAATCACAGCCCTGCATAAAACTAGTCCTCTTCACGAAAAAAATTATAGAAACTGGTTATCATGGTAATCTACCACCAGTCCTCTGTGAGGTAGACAGATCAAGTTTTGCCTTTACTGTTTAACCTACAGAAACTACTTTTACAAAAATGATTCCTCAGTAAATTTGTGGCCATATTTCAGCAATATATCTCATTCCAAATGTAAAAAACAATTGAATAAGCTCATCTTTAATGCAATTTCCACATTATTCAATGCATACTCCATATATTTAACACACATGGAGTACATCCATGAACTCTGCTCGCCTCATGGTTGTTGACTAGTTGTTGAATTCAAGCTGAACTTTTAATAAATCATTTCTGGGTATGAATATGTAGAATTGCTTCATGCATGCATTGATGTACAGATACTGGAATAGAAGCACAGTTACACATGTCAGGTGGCCAGCCTAATGGTTTTAAATCAAACTGATTTGAATGTTTCAGCAAAATCAAGCATTCCTATAAAATGACTGCAAAACTGGAATTAATTTGATGATTAATCAGTGCATTTATATGGCCGTGTTGTGTAGCTGATCCAATGTATTTTGAAAAATACATTGACAAGCGAAATAATGTCAAGCAAGAATCAATCCCTTTTTGTCTATGCAAAAAAAGTTAAACTCCTCCTTTTTAAAGCCAGCTTTCTATTGATCACTGCATGAAAATACCGTAGTTTTGCTTGGGTTCCTGCGCTTTGTCACTAGATGCTGTAAACCTTGACCTTGGCTTTTTAATCTTATCACTCATGGTTATTGGTTCATTGTATATGGATTTGCCACATGGTCAAAAGGCCTACCTTACGGCTACTTTAAATATAAATTTAAAAATTCTCACATTGTGGCTATTAAAAAAGTACATAAATTAAATTCTGAAGCTCTATTCACATGGAATGAAAATGGAAGATTTGGGTTGGTATCATTTGGGTCTATATGAAGGGACCAGCTAAAGTTTTTTCTTTAAGGCATTTGTCGCTCTATTTGTCATGGGTTGGCAAAATCATTGATACACATACTGAATGTCTTTGCGATGCGAATGGTAACAGGCTTAGGAAGTACACAACAGTAAATTATTATAAAAGATAAAAAAGACAAATTAAATTGTAAAATATGGCAAGACTTACAAGAGCCAACTCTGGGCATCTGGGATCTGTCAACATTTGAGTCAACTGAGGCTTGATGTTGGAAGAGTTGGGAACCAAATGGAGTGAAGTACTCCTCACTCTGCACAGTTTAAATTTTGTGAAAGGAGGAAAACAGGGTTGTCATGAGCGCGACCTGTAAAGAGAGCATCGGCAGGGCTCGGGACGTGCTTCAGAATCGGTGTGTTTCTGCACCGGCTTAATGTTACGGCTGAGTGACAGAGTGGCATTTATGATGGGCACGTGATTATGGTGCTCCCCTCAGACCTTTTTCTTCTGACACTCCTTCTTTTGTAGGGGCTCAAACTAGCATTTTTGCATGACAGTAACTACAGATGAACATCAGTACATTGACTTGGCTCACAGTCATCTCTGTTCTCTTTTGAGGAGTTTCTTGTTGATATGTGCAAACAGGCAGATGATGGATGATCTTTCTATATTGTTTCTATATTGTTCAGTACATTTCTTTGTGTATAATTGAGATTCCAATATATACACTATATTAGCAAATAATATAGTTCTACTGACTGACATTTGAAAGAAAATCATTTTTTGCTGTTGACTGCTTCAGTTTATTTTATTAATATATTAAAACTAAATACCACTGTCGACCCCAAGATAGTAAATGCTGAAATAGATAGATGCAAAACATTTTTTTAATTGTTCTTAAAGAAGAAAATATGTTCAAATTCTTGCTAAAACTGTTGATGCTAAGTTGCCAAATGCAATAGAAGGTAGAACTAACTAAAATACAATCAGCCAATAACAATGAGCCAGAATTAAAAAGCCAATGATAACCAAATACTGACACCAGCCAGTAAAAAAGAGACTCTCAGGTTTGCTAGTACTCAAAAATGAATAGAGTTCCATTCAGCCAAAAAATATTTTATAACAGAAAAATGACAATCATTAGTATTGGCTGAAATTTTTGAGAGAGTCACTTAAGTGTGTAAAGCTGCCGATGATGACAATCAAGCATGGATCTTTAACAGCGAATGACAATCAAAAACTGAATAATCTGAATGAAGGATGTTCCTCATTTTTAGCCATCCAGAGGTGAACTTTATATTGGATAAATATGTTTTGCTGCAGCTGCCTCTAATTTCTATACACAATGTTTCCAGTCATATCATACATTATATGATTACATCAAAAAAGAATTTTCTCTCACTGAGACTAAACTTTGCTACAAATGATACGTTATATTTTCAATTTGTTGCTTAGCGGTGTCAGTATAGTTCTTGCCAGGTAGCTTTACAATGGTGTGAAAAATGGAATCGACATGAAATATGAAAACAAAGACTTTTTGTTCATTTCTTCTGACTGGAATCATTAATATTATGAATATTATGTTGGACCGTATCTGGCCTTTCTCAGCATCTCTGTTCAGTTTGGCATTTTCTCCATGCATTTTAGGCAGATTCCCTGAATTTTTGGATACAGAAGGTCCAAACAACATTCTTTGTTTAAATGAGAACGACCTTGTTTGATGGCTTTCTGGGAGCAATATGTTGTCTCACAATTGTCTATCATTTTTCAACTGAGTTCATACCTGGTCCATTCCCAGGCCAGGGTAACAAGCGGATATTCTTAGCTCCCAGGGATTGTTTCGCAGTCAGTGTGGCACGGTGCTTCATCTTGCTGGAAGATGTCACTGCTTGGAAGTGGCTTTGAAAATACTATGATAGTATTTCTGGCAGCATCTTCTCCAGAGCATTGATGTATAAGCCATGTATATAGCTTTCATGTGGATTTTTTTGGGGGGTAGGGGTGGGGACTTTTGGGTCAATTCTGCAATCCAATATGTGTGTAATATATATATATGTAAAAAATCTCTCAATGTGTCCTCCCTGCCCATCACTGAATCTACTGTGTGGTATTTCATTCGGTTCGTCTGGCCAATATTTATGTTTATGCAATAAGAATCAGTAACGTCGTCACTGAAAGGAATTGCAAAACTACTATTATTAGCAATAAGCTCATGTCATCGCTGTGTGATTCTGATATTTTTTACACCACTGTACTTTTTTCCTGTTGACTGAAATTTAATTATTTTGTTCTTATTTGTTACTGCAGCTTCATGTTAAGTGTGTCAGACTGTGACATGATCTAAGTTAATCTTTGTTTTTTTGTGTTTTTATTGTTAAACTTTTTGCAAAACAGTTATGAAATAAAAGTCTAACTCTGTGGAAATGTATTCGACCAGAAGTTTTTTTTTGTCATTGAAAATTTTAATTGCACAAAATAGCAGAAATTATCAAAGTAACTGACAGTACAATGCTTTAGATAAGCAGTGGAATTAAATAGTAAAATGTCAATAATGATGAAAGGGGATGACAAGCAAAGGACTAATATAAACTTAACTACATTACTTTTCATAACAGTGCAGACTAAGGGGAGAAAGACTTTTTCTCAGTCAATCTCCAGTTATATTTCCTGCTTACGTGACTGTAAGGCTTTCCTGTTTTTGTATCTCTACTGAAAATACTGTAAAAACAAACATGCAATTGCAATGACAGGAGGCTCACATTCTTCCCGAAAGACAAGTACAAAGATACATGAGATTTCATTCCTGTGGATGAATTTTTTGACTGAATTAATTAATTTTTCATTAAGTTCCCTGTTGTCTGTGGAAGAGACAACACATAATGGAAAGCATCTTAAATGTTTAACAATGAAAATGTTACTACATGAGTCTGGAGACCACAATGGTTCCACAAAGCCTTTTTTCTTTGGAGCTTCGGACTCTGCACTTACTTCGTTCTGCTTACTGTGTAGGAATACTGATTTACAATATATGGTTGCAACAGTTTGTTAAAATTACGAACATTTTTTTTTTGCCACACATATACACAACATTCATTTCCTTTTATACATTTTACTGCACTCTTCGTTCTTGTTTTCTTATATGTATCTGAAGCTCTATCTTAATTCATTCGCAACAGGAAAATGATGAGTATCATTTGAGCTGAGGCTAACAAGCTGTGCAGTTAATTATTGAGATTGAAAAAGATAATGAAAATTGGATTTTTGTAGATTACTGCAAGGGAATCATATAAATGATTCCCTCTGGATTCTATTGCAAACAGGCGGTCCTGAAATTCATTTTATCTGATTGTACATAGAGTCTATTCTTCCGATCTGTGTTCTAGCTTGATAATTGTTCAGACTCCCTCTAGCATCTAGTATGTTTCTTTAACATTTCATATTATTTCAATTGAGTTAATATCTCCTAAATTATAGCCTGAGCTTATAAAAGATGGTGATGAAGAGAGTTTGATTGGGGGGTGGGCAGCTTAATAAAATATTTAAAAATTAATAAAATATTTCAGGTCTATTTATTGAGGAGATAAATTAATTTAAATATTGGGGAATTCATGTCCATCTGTTCATGCTGGTTCCTACACTCATACATGTAAAGATCTCAGTTAAATTAATTTGGATGCTGTACGCACCTGGCCATTCCTAAAACTTTATTTATATGAATTTCTCCAGTTTTGCCTTAAGCATTTAGTTTGAAAACTCATGTTCCCACTCCATAACAGTCTTCTGTTTCACTCTCTGTCTTGTGTGTTGTTGTTTCCTGTCACAAAGGAAGGGCCTCACCCACCAACTCTCCCTATTGGCCTAGATTTGGTCAACTGTGATTCTGGGATAGATAAAGCCAGAGGGGGAGATAGATAATGTGCTCAGGAGACACAGAACAGGAGATATAGAGAGGACAGAGCAGAGTTTTTGGAAGAATGTGAGAAACAGTGCGACAGCCTGTTTAAGAGACAACACTGTGTCTCTCCTTCAATAAAATACCATGGACAAAAAAATTGAGGAACAAGGGTTCAGGTAAGTGCAGAAAGGGATGAACAGCAACTGCAAACCGATAAGGGTAAAATCATAGGCTATACATGTACAGGTACTTGTTGCATAGATTGGAAGAAACATAAACCCATCACAATTGGTAAATATGATTATAAGTACTGTTATCACACAGCGGTCACTTTTGTTGTTATTAATTAATGTTATATGCATTGAACTCATTTTCAGCTGCATTTTGGCAGTTCATACTTATCTCACATTCAGGTTCCAGGGTTAATATTCTGCAACATATGGAACGGACAACAAACCTGCACGATCCTACTTCTTGCCACCTGATCTCCATCAGTCTCTCCATCCTGTCTCTCCCAATCCTTGTACCAGTGTTTAACTTTCCAGGGACACTGGACAGAGCTTGGGAGGGGCAGGACTGAGGGTTTTACACGGTATTGAGGGATCAGTACTATTTCAGAGATTAGTCAACATATACATTTGTATTACAGATACATTGGTGTTAGGGTACAGTGCATAGAGATTAGTGGTTCTACATAATCCAGATATATGTCTCACATTTTTGTGATTGTCGATGCTATTCTTTATGTTTACTAATAAACACTACATGTCAAAAATTATGTTGTGTCTGGCGATTAATTTTTGCTTGTAAAGTGCTAATCACATATGTTACTGTAATACTAACATAATATTTAGTTGGTTTCTCGTAACATTACAGTGATACATGTATCACACATAATTAGGATTCACAAATAATTTTGTGAATCCTTAAAGGTTCAAATGGAATAGGGCAGTTCTCTCTATTAAGAGGCAGGTAGCGTGCGGGACGCTTTTTATTGCCGCTTTAAGGCGGTCAAACAGGACCCATGTCTGACATGCGCAGACCTTGAAAGCAGGAGACGAAAGAGAAACTGTAAATCCGAGAAATTACTGGGGAATTCATTTATTTCAGTTCCCCTCTTAATCGTTTATAATGGGGAATAAGTCCAAACGTGGCGGTGACGAAGGTAGGACATGTGCTAGGAGAACAGCCTGCGTAGTTTAATGCATATCGATACTTTGCTAGATAATCTCTTGACCGAAACACGATTAAAAAAAAAGTTTAGTGTCTCCAACTTTACCAAAACTTGTGCCTAACTTGGTTTTCGCTCGCGAAGATACCTCATATGTATACATCTGAAAATCTAGTTTTCTAGCATGTCTTTCGTGACTTCTTAACGTTTACAATGCGGAACAAGTGGTTATTATTAAAATATAGACATATACTGTAAGGCTACCTTGACTCCTGGATCACATTGCTTCACCGAAACACTCTCAGGTTAGTAATTAACTCATTTTGGGTCGTTCATCGTAAAAGATCAAACTGCGAGCCATTTCGATTAAACTGTAGATTTCATGCCAGAACGTGTGTCTAAGAGCTTAGAGTTGAAGATCCTGTCTGACAACATACGGTTGCATTGCATTGAATTAGCTACAGTGCAACTGACTGGATCTTGACAGTCCTACTGTAGAAAGGGGACATTGTTTTGCCAGTTATTATCTTTCACGTCGGAGCTCATCCGACCTCCCCCAAGCGATTTTTAATCATCTGTTTGTATTTTTTCCAGGTTCAGGTAAGACTGTCATATGCCTAATGAATATTGCGCGAACGATCATTCAGTGCTGTCTTAATTCTCTTATATTAACCGATCTATTTAAGTAATTAAAAACTGGTTTGGACTGAAAGAGAGAGTTCACGTGCTATTACGCTGTTTGTTGTTGTAATTATGCGAACCTAAGTTATTAATAGGCTCAAGCTAGGTGAGTAAATTCTTCACCTGTGCAATTTACAGTATACTGTCCTTGAATAGGTTAAGATGCTATCAGCTGGATTTTCCCGAAGTGAACAGACGTAATAACGGTTATGGATTCATCATGTGAATTAAAATCAAAGTATTTCACGCAGATCACAGTAGGAAATAACCGCCGGAGAACATGTTTTACACTGTTACAGGGTACAGCTAGTGGATGTTTTTTTTTTTTGCAGTGAGTGAGCTTTGTAAGGAGTAATTATGAATCTGGTCATAAAGAGTACAACTTCATTTTTTAGAGGTGGATGTGCTTGCATTTGTAAATGTACACTCTTTAATGTTCAAACCGTATGAAGTTCGATAATCCGAAAAACTATACAATTACGATTATGAAGTCTTAATATATATCGCACTAAAAAGTATTACATAGTCTCTAGAATTAACGCTATGTTAATCTCTGTCTTTGTAGAAGTCATAACTCTGTTATTGCTATGTATATTGCTCTCTCTAGATGGATTTGTATACAAAACACAAATATACGGCAGTCACAGCAAAAAAAAAAAAAACATCGCCGAACTTCTTTTTTTTTAAAAAAAAACTTTGTACTGCTTCTTAAGATTGTAGTGTGTGTTGTTGGGCGACAGAGACAGACCAATGAGTCCGCGTACTGACGAAATGTCAGCATTCATTAAACACACTTGACCGCTGTGGCAGGTGAGTCTGATGTCTGAGTGTTAATGACAGCTTGCCTTCAGCAGACTGGGGACTGGATCCAGTTGTGCTGTTTGTGTCTGCTGTTCCAGAAGCATCATGATCTCGGTACAGTTATCTGCTCTGCGAACCTTGGATAATCAGGTGTTTTTGTGCTTGTTTGCTTGTTAAATTACGCTTTAAATTCGTTTACTTAATTTGTGCACCTTTAACAGTAGTACAATGCTATTCATAAATTCAGATCAATCAGCCTTTTTTGATACCTGAATAATATCTGAACTATTAAATGATTTAGGTAAATACATTTCAGTATTAAATTTAAAATCATATTACTTGTTGTGGAGCGGCATGGCGATTCATTGGCTAGTACTGCTGTCTCACACCTTGGGGGCTGGGGATTTGGTTTCCATGTCCACTTTGTGCTTGTGGAGTTTGCAGTGTTCTCTCTGTGTCTGGAGAGTTTCCTACCATAGTCCAAAGACTATGCCAAATCGGCATCTCCAGTTTGCTCATGGGATGTGATTGCCATTAGAAGGTGGATGGCATGAACACACCTCTAGAAAAATCTCCTTGAAATATTTGGATATGTCTTGTCACCAAGAGCTTAGCACTTATAATTACTATTTTGTTTGTCTGTTGCACAGTGGACATAGGAGAACTTTATCTTGAGCCATTGTCTATCTCTGTATGGTTGGTATAAGAATGATACTCTAGTCGATTTGACCTTAACCTGACTTGTCTGGGATCCAGGTAGAATGTTTTTGTTATAATGTTACAATAACTCACTGTTATTTTAAGTGACTGCTAAATGGATGAAATTTTATTTCATTTGGGTTATTCGTTTTTAAACTAAAAATTCTGCCTTGTTGTCAGTGCACTTGTCTGTGGCCAAGTACTGAATCTTAGATTACAATTTACAATGCTTATTACAGCAGCTAAATGGCAAATATTTTACAGATGGGGCTTCAATTTAGGGGTAAGTGTTGCCTTTGGCAGTTTTTTTCAGCCACTGTATGTAATTATCTTGGCTTGGTTTAGCATGATGTACTCAATATTGTTTGGCGTATCTATTGAAATATTATCGTAAACCCTGCTGTCAGTTTCCATATTATTGTTCACGGAGGCAGTATGCTGTCAGAAAATGTTTATATTCAGGGGAGCGGTTGATCGCTATTACGCTATTAATAGCGATGAATGATTGCTTTGAATGACTGAAAACTAGAACATGTACAGTATATTCCTATACAGTAATTAGAAAGTGGTCCTCTGGATTTGTGATATTACTTAAGGAATGTGAGGAAAAATAAAAGGAAGTGGTACCTTATGGCATCCAAGTTGGGGATTACCTCCACTGCAGGTGACACATGTGGTATTGTACAACTCTGGAAACTCAAAATATCTAATACCTTGTAGTCACTCTAGATCATTTCTTTTTTCTAGGATGTAACATTCCTAAGTGGCAAAGGCAGAATTGGTATCAGTATACTCAGCTGATGTATTCAACAAAATGTCATTTTCTATGTTTATCACTGCAGTGTCCATATAAAGTAGTATTTGGTGATTCTCATGCTTTAATAATCCCCTTTTTTCCAGTATTGTCAGCAGTGGAGATTCAGCCTACATCCTTTCCCATGTCTAGCTTCCCTTCTCCCGGTGACTCCATCTCTCTGCTGGAGGCCAAGGAAGACACTCGGTTGGTGCTGAATGCTTTTCTTCGGCAAACTCTCACCCTTCCTCATTCCCAGCGCCCTGGGAGGGTTGGTGGTGCATACAAAGACAGCAGCAAGTTCAGGTACAGAATTTCCCAGTCTGCTGTCCTCACCGCATTCACAGTGTTGCTTGCATAGCTCATTACATTATATACCCTTCTATCCAAGTAATGGCTAATAGGAATAAAACACTGGTGTAACAAGGATGGAAGATGTAATGAAAGCAGATACCTCCACACACATTTGAATTAAGTAGCCGGCATCTTATCTTGCCTAGGCTAACATATGCAATTTCCAGACCGCTTTGCTTGCAGCTTTGCCGTTTATTTTTGCTATAAAAAAAATTACAATATCATTCCTAGCTGGTCAATTCTTTGGCAAAAATGAAGTACATAAAACATATAAACAAATTATGACACAAGACAAAAAAATTTAGACATGAACATAAGCTATAATACAAAAGAACCCTTGATTTTAAGAAGAGATGCCACAGATTTTCATAGATAGGTGGTCTTTAAAACATGTTTGCTCAGAGTGCAATCTGTCAGGATGACAATGCCACCATCCACGGCATATGAGGACACTCCCAGTGGTGTATGGTCATGGAAATCACATGAATTATATGCTTTGGCTGTCACATTCAATAGATTTTGACCCAAATGAACAGTTAGGGAAGATGTTAACCAGCAACAAACCATAAAATTATGGATTCTTCATGGAATAATGGTGTCAACATCTGTCAAGCAGAGACATGTAGCTTATATACTGAGGTGCACTGAAGTTGATTGGGGGCAACCCCAATTATATGTTTATTGCCAAGTGAAATGCTCTGCATAGGGGTTTATACATTTGTATATTCCTCGTTTCTCTTATGTAGAAAGTACATTCATATGTTCTTGGTTTGCTTTTCAGAATAGATTGCAGATGTGTCTTGGTTTCTTTTCTTTTGTATAAAAATTAGAATCTTTTTCAGTTCTTAATTCTGCCTAGGCCATAGTGCCATTCCTCTCTTGCCCACAGACTTGTTAATATCAGATATTCATCTTTTATTTCTCATCCATTTCAGTGCGAGTAAAAAGGAGAACCAAAGGTGGGTGGACGATGGCTGGGACTCTCTTGATGAGAAGATCAGTAATGCGGAGGAGAAGAAACATGGCTTTAAAGACCTAATTAAGAAGAGACTGCGTCGCCGGCCCCTCACGGGGTCAGTGCATCAGAAGAAGGATACCCCAAATGCAGAACCGAAAGTGGAACCAGTGCAAAAAGATGTTAAACCAGAGCTACCCAAGGTCAAGGATTCTGAGAACAGCCACAGCTCTAGTTATAAGTCTAAGTTACCTAAGCATGAAGTAAGTTCTAGATTTCTTTGGTTTGAATTATGCTTAAAACTATATATTTATATACCATTTGTTCAAAAACTTGAAAATGATGACGTTGATGACAGATTATGATACTTTTATTAATGTGTTTTCAGCTACTGTAGGGTTATGTGTGCCACTCAATTCTTTCCAGCCAGAAGACGGGTTTGCATCCACACCTTCCTCGGATGACGAGAGCGAGAGGAAGGACAAAAAGACAAAAAAGAAGTTGTCAGGCTTCTCTTCACTGATACGCAAATTCCGACTGTCCAAGAAAGAAGATCACCACGACGAGAGCTCACGCCCTAAGAGGCCCATTAGCCTTGCAATTTCGTCAGTCAAAAAACCAACTGATCCGGCCACTGCATCTCCACACTCTCCTTCATCTCACCCTCCTGAATTCTATGAAGAAGTGGCAGAAACCCTGGACAAAATTGCTCAGAAACACATTGTGACCAAACCAGCATGGCCATCCCCGGATAGCCAGCCCACAATCACAACAGAAAGTGAGAATGATTACTGTGACGGTCAGATGTTCACCAACCAGCACTTTGCCGATGATCCTAGTGGGCCTGTTTTAGCTGGGTATAGCATGGAAAAATTATATGAAATATAAATTAGATCTAGTTATATTAAAATCACATAATCAAAACTTTATCCATAAACGTTTATATTTATTTTCTGTCTAAATCACCCCAGTTAATTGCATAAAATAATTATTCAGTTTTAAATAAGTTTGAGAACACTTTACAGGAGGGAGCACAAATAATATAGTATTATGTTATTACATATATATTAATTAACAACAAACTAATTCTTAGTTACATATTAAGCTGATGTTAATTTATCATTAATGACAGAAGGGAGTTCCTGGGTTTGGTCCTGGGTTCTTCCTGTGTGGAGTTTACACAGTTTCCCCATGTTTGTTTGGGTTTCAACCGCAAGCAATGGTTTCCTCCAACAGTCTAAAAGCATGCCGGGCAGGTTGATTGGCAAGTCTGAATTGGCCCTGTAATTGTATGGATG
>JAODKE010000101.1:33149324-33163178 GCA_026779605.1 Mormyrus hasselquistii | reverse complement strand
GGTTTCCTCCAACAGTCTAAAAGCATGCCGGGCAGGTTGATTGGCAAGTCTGAATTGGCCCTGTAATTGTATGGATGGATGTGTGGTGTTTTGCCGACTGCCCAGGGTTGGTTCCTGCCTGCGAACCCTTGTTCCCGGATAGGCTCCCCCCGTCACACCATTTAGGATTAAGCAGGGATGGATGGAATCGTGACTCCAGTCTTATCTCAAGTAGCAGCTATATGTTTGTGACTTGCACATGATTTGTACTTCAGTAGTAACTAACTATTATTTGTGCCCCGTCAAGTAAAGTTTGCTTATGTTTCATTGCCACAGCTGCAGTTACTTTTATCAATCCATCTACATAAATGTGTAATTTTCCTAAAAGATCCAATACCATGCAGTGCTATATGTATGAAATCAAAGATAAAATGGCAGTTTTTAAACAACAGTATTTGCGATCAATTTGCAAAGTAGTTTTTCTGCTGTAATGGGGCAGCATGTGGCTCAGTGGGCTAATCCTGTGTGCTATAATCCCAAAGTCGCAGGTTCAAACCCAGCCTCAGCATGTCTGTGGGTTAAAAAAATTAATTATTAAAAGATGGTGGTTCCTGATGGTCCTTGTCTTGTAGCAACAATGTTTGCTTTTCAATGGTATTTCAGCTCTGGTCTATAATGACGGCTCTCCAGTATCTCAGATTTAAAACAGAATATTTTGTGACTGGTGTGTCATTCCTGTTAACTGGGAGGAGTGACTTATTTTTGTATTTAATATTGGGTTTTCTCTCTCTAGGCAAAGACAAGGAGGCCGTTGTGAGGCAACTAGTTGATATTCTATCAATGCAAGGGGAAGCCATTAACATGAAGGTATGAAAATCAAATTCTTTGGCCAACCATCTGCATCCCCCATGGCTAATTACTGTGATTATATATAACAGAAGCATTTATACCTGATCGACTGTCAATCCTGTCGACTTGCCCTCACAGATCAAAGAAGACCCATTTCTGAAATCGACGTTGGCCAGTCTCTCTTATCCGTCCTTTGCGAAGTTGCTCGACATGTTTGCCGATGAAATCGAGGCTCCGGTCCCCACCCAGTCTGACAGTACCACGTTGTCCCACATTGCGGTGACGATGGAGGCGTCACGGCGGATCCTGACAGCCAACGGCACACAGAGGATGCAGGGTTATGCGGAACGCTACATGCAAAAATTTGTCCCCTTGGTGCAAAGTCAGGGTGGATGGGTGAGTTGCCGCCTACTTCCCGTGTACAGCCTCGGCTTGTACTCAATGGCCTTTCTTTCTGGTATATCATTGATCGTCATTTTGCCATTTAATCTTCAGGATTGTACGTAATGCTAAGCACACTTATATAAGCCCAGTATGATATCATGTAATATTTGTCATTTATCATTACCATTATTCACACCTACACTTCCCAACTAAAATTCTGGCAAAATTTGCTATTAATGCCTATCACTGCTGTACATTTACAATTGAAAAAAACCCACTGTGAAAAGCCAAAACAATTTAGAACATTTATAATCTTCTATCACATTTGATTTATTCTTTTTATTTATTGTTTTATAATCCAAAGGGGAACGCAGCATATTTGAAGCCTCTTATACCATTCTTTAATACACATTCTAACAGCAGTATATTCGCCGCAATTTAACTTTCACCACAAGGTGTCTCCAATGTTCTTGAAAGGATGTCTGAGTTAGAACACTGAGAACAATGTTTTTTTCTTAGTGTTTAAAAAAAAATAAAAAAAATGTCAATAGAGCTGTCTCTGACTTTCTTTCCATTTTCTTTCCAGGAGAAGATAGTCCAGTTGCAAAATGTTTCTGAGTTTGATTAACTAAGAAGACTGGTAGAACAATAATCTTCTTCTGAACTGACATGAATTGACTGGAACAACCAAGGGAAAGTTGGTGATCCTCCTTACACATTTAACTGCTATTTGGTACTATTGTGCAATAATATTGATTGATGTTGATGTTTTTATACAAAAATGTATGTAGATACTGCATTCACAAACTGAGATGGCAGATTTTTCTATTGCAGTACAGTGGCTCTGTGGCCTCACTTCCAAGGTTGTGGGTGCAATACCCCTATGTTTAATGTGCGTTAATTTCCTCTTTCTGCTTCGATTTCAGTTTCCATCAGTGTGTGTATGTGTCCCCAGATGAACTGACACTCTTTATAGACTGAATGTTGCCCTGTGGTATATCCTGCCATTGTCTCCATGCTCAGTGTAACACAGCTTTCAATAACTGACTGTAAAATGTGAAATTAATGTGAAAAATACATTACAGGGTATTTCCACACAGTCAAAAAAATCAAAGAAATCGGAATCATAGTGTTGGGGAAACTGAACATTATTCCCTGACACCGTCAAAGAATGCTGTATCTGTAACATAGGCATATAACACATGTTTAGAACCCGTTACTCAGTACAGTGCTGCAGTATTATCCCAGAAAGTACAGGGCAGGAGGCACATATCGTCCTAGGTGGGATACCAGCACATCACAGGTCTCACACACTAGGGGCAATTTAGAGACTCTGCTTACCGGGCTGCATGTCGTTAAACAGGTGATCTGGGGTGAACATGCAAACTTGAACACAGCACTGGGATTCGGTATCTAACCCAAAACCCTGGAGGTGTGAGGTTTTACCCGCTGAGCCATCATGCCACTGATATGTGACTGTAAATAAATTGTATATAAAGCATCTAAATACCTCAATCAGGTACTGTGACATTGAAGGATGGATGGATGGATGGACTGATAATATATAAAAATACATACGACAGATTCAATTCAGTAATTGTCTTGATGTTGGAAGAAAACAACGACAGTGTTGTGGACCTAGTGAGCACAGGCCATGTATTGTTTATGGTGTTCAGGTGTCTGTAGAGTTTGCTAGGTGCAGTTTGGAAATGAGAACATGATTTAATTGTCTTTCCAAGATATGGTGACCTATTCAAAAACTTAGAAATGACTCTAAGAGTTATTCTTTACTCTGTCAAGAGCTGTTTCAGTTTTGCTGTATTTCAGTCATGCGTCTTGTAAATGTAAGATCAGCAGAACTACTGATCAACACATCACTCTCAAAAGGTTGAATGCAAACTGTTCATGTTTAAATTTTTTGTTTTTCATCAGGTGCTTCATCACAGATCACAGCTTTTTAAGAGACACATAATAGTTTTTCTTTGTGCAATTACCGTGTAGATTTAATTATTTAAAGAGAAGTTTGTAATACGATTATAATAACGATCTTATATTGTACAATCACACTTATGTCCATGATAACCCATGCATTTGAACTCCTATCACTGCCTTTTCCCAAGCATGCATTGGTTAACCTCTGGTATTTCAGTATTATATACATTTTACCTACTGCGCCTTTTAGTAGAGAAATACTTCATTCTCACAAAAAGGAATTTAGTTGAGCATAGTTAACAAATAATTCCCCAAAAACAACTGACACCTGTTTGAAAACATGGTTTTTATAGTTTGCTTCTATACTTCTTTAAGTAATGGTGATTCCTATATATATATAGTACATGGGAGTTAGAGAGTCATACACACATACACATATAGTATATGGGAGTTATACACACACACACACACACACACACACATGCTGGCACATCTATATAATTGGGAACCTTCCATTCATTTCTATGGGGAAAACCCTAATCCCAGTCACAACACCCTTAACCCCTACCCAGCCCTAACCATAACCAAAAGTAACCAAATAAAAAAATTCACATACATAAACACACACAGTCTATATTTTTGGGTCATTGACAGGAAAATTCTGTAATCTTTGAATAAGTCTGTTGATGAGAAGAACAAAAGTTTAACATAAGAACATAAGAAATATACAAACGAGAACAGAAAAGGCTTCTTTGGAAGGTTCGGCACATTTTGGGGGTATAGACAAGTCAAATCTGAATCCAGCATTTATGAATTGGTCTTCATTTCATGAGAGACAAGCTCACTCCATTATTCTTAAACAGCTGTAGTAAGACAGAAAGTTTGACCATCCTGCTCCCCCTCTCCATCGTCACCCACTGGGGGCAGTAGAGGAGAGGAGAGGGAGGCTGTCAGGGGGTCGCTCTCCCCACCATCCTTGGTGCTCTGTAACAGAGGCACTTCTACCTTGTTATCTGCCTCATTCTCTCCCAGATTTCCTCCTAGTGGCTCAGCCTTTCCTTCCTGAATTGTTGTGAAAGTACTCAGCACCATCCGCTCCTCATCCCCTTCTTTACTTTTCTCCTGCACCTCCTCTTCCTCCTCTCCCCCCTCCTCCATTTCCTTTTCTCCTCTGGCAGGCATAGGGCCAGCCCAGGCATCGTTCACTGGGTTTTTCTTCTTTTTGTTGTAACTTCCTCCATTCTTAAAGCTAGTACTCAAATTTTCACTACGCTTCTTCTTCAAGAGCCTGACAAGAATGCATATAAATCCTCCACCCATACAAATGATACAAAATATGATAATTATGACCCATAACCAGGTCAATTTTTCAGCTTCATGTGAATCTTTGACATCTGTGGATTGAACCTTAATTACAGTGAAAGTTGCAATTGTGGTATCTACATCAGTCTTGTGCGTTTTTTTGTCCAAAGAGACAGAGAAATTACGAGCATCAGATATATTTAATTCTTGAGGTCCACTTGTTGGAGAATCAGATGTTCTAAAATGCTGACGTCCACTTGTTGTAGAATCTGATGTTTTAAAATGTTGAGGTCCACTTGTTGTAGAATCTGATGTTTTAAAATGTTGAGGTCCACTTGTAGAAGCAGATGTTTTAAAATGCTGAGGCCTACTTGTTGTGATGGGAGCAGGGACTGTTGAAATATGCAACGTTGTGTAATTTTTAATAGTTGAAGTTCTTTTAACTTGTGGTCCAGACTCAGTTTCCTGGAAAACAGATAAAGTAGTTGTTGAAATTGGGAGAAGTGTTGTTTCAGGAACAGGGTGAATGGTCGTTTCCGGGGTTTTAGACTCTGACAGAGGTGCGCTTGAAGTTTCCAGGTGAGTTAGGGCTCCACTGTCAGTTGGAGGTAAGGTGATATTTAGATGCTGGGTCACTGTACTTGGACTCTGCATGTATTTTGTGAGTTGTGATTGGGTATGCAGAGCTGGCTTATAATGCTGTGTTGTGGGTATGAAGGTCTGAGCAGGGAGTTGAGGAAAGTTTATGAAGAGGAAGGGTGTTGTCAAGACAAGTACTGAAATAAACATTCTTCTGAGGTCTGTGATCCAGTGGTTACAGAAAAGAATGTTTAATGGTTTCTCACTAACTGAAGTAACAAAGAATTATTAAACATAACAGTTATATGACTTCCAAATTTTGGTTTATCTGAGAGAACATCTCTGTCATCTTTGCATGAAATGGAAATAAATTCGATTTCATCAATAATAAAAAGAGCCTTGGTTGTTTGTATATGAAAACTGCAATGTCTGTTGTATTCTCCTTTTGATGTACTCTAATAGTCCCTTAGTCCCGCTTCCACAGTGTCCACAGTGGTGCTCTTTCCAAGGCTTTTCTCAGTTCAAAGTTCACCATCACGTCTCTCTTTAAAGCTTCTTCTTAGACTGGACCACTGAGGGAAAGAAAAGAGGAATATTCTTTTAACTGGAGAGACTGCCATTGGATCACCTCTCTTATAGCTAAGCTTTGCTGAATGTCTAATCTGTCATTGTTAGCTTGGCAGAATAGCCACAGCACCGTTGGACCCCTCAACAAGACCCTTAACCCCCGAAAAAAGCTCCAAGGGCACCAGATAAAATCATTTAATTATGTTTTATTTTGTTGTACATATATAAAAAGCCTAAAAGTATAGAGAATACAAAACAATGTCACTAAAAATGTAAGCTACACAATGTCATATTTGCATTGTCTAATTTAAATGAATCAAACATATACATGTAAACTCCCTAAAATAAATTAATTTTGTCGCAGATTTTCCATATTAATCATATTCTTCAAAAGTTCTGTTGAAGTAACAAACTACTTGACACACTGAAAGTTACACTATACCAAAATTTACCTAAATTAAGATATCCCTTTAAATATAGCGTCTGTGCATCAAGGGCATTTTTCAGAGACACCAGTAACTTTAAAAAACTACCAAGTCTTGCTTACAGAGGAAACAGTCCTGATATACATGTATAACTGCATCCTTACGACACCTCCTTAGTACACTATATATATCAGAGGCAAATAAAAGCTGATGCTAGGTCTCGTATGAGATTTTCATCAAAGACTTAATTGTAAAAATGTAGCTATGTGGCATGCAAAGTATCCCCAGCAGATTGAGGATGAAACACCTGACTACAGGCTACTAGATCTCAGGCTACTAGATCTCAGTTTGCAAAATCATTTCAGAATAATTTAAATGCTAAAGCTACACAGGAGATGTGCAACAATGTGGTGACAAAGCAGTTTGAGAAATACCCCCGAATATTGCTTTTCATAAGCAATTTCTAAACCATGTGAGATAACATAAAAAATGTGCCAAAATTTCACAATTAAGGCAGAAAGCAATTA
Organism: Mormyrus hasselquistii; assembly: GCA_026779605.1. Taxonomy (NCBI): domain Eukaryota; kingdom Metazoa; phylum Chordata; class Actinopteri; order Osteoglossiformes; family Mormyridae; genus Mormyrus; species Mormyrus hasselquistii. Next base: position 33,156,634 of record JAODKE010000101.1, on the reverse strand, counting down.
ATTCAATGTTTAAATACAATGTTTGAAACAGTTTTTCTGTGTAACTTGAAACTTGATTACTCAGTACATTAATACTTTTTTCATTTCACAACTGACAGTGTCAGAATTGTGTTTCATGATCTCCCTGGTAGTCCCTGTAACAGATAAAAGGACTTACCTGAATTTCATTGCTCAAATGTTACATTGTAATGAACAAAAATGTCAACATATGCATGAATTTAATAGAACCAAACTCTTTTTGTTGTCACTCGTGCTGTCTCTTCCTCTTTCTGTGTATGTCAGAGAGGGTGGCTGATTACTCTGACAATAAAGATGGCTTGCTCAGATGTCTGGAAACTCTGCCTAGGTGTGGTTTTTCAATGTGTGAAAATGCGAATATGATATATGACTATGTATGAGTTTTGTTCAAAGTCAGTTTCTTTTGCTTGCACATTGGAGACATGAACATGGAGGCATGAAGACAACATGAAAACAAACAAGTCACTTCAAAAATGTTTTAATTATCTATGGTATATTTAGAAGTGGTAAATTTGATCCACATTACGTTGTTTCACCAGTGCACATTTACTGACACGTGGGAAAAGTCAGCTCTTCCTCTCGTATCTATTTAAAATCATGCAGTTCATAGAAAATTTGTAAGCTTGTTTCCTCATTTGTTACACATTGTTCTTTTCATTTGATCTAACTTACTCATTACAAAAGCAGGTCATGTTTTACTCTGCTTTTTAGCTGGGTATCTCTTCTTCCCCCCCATAGCTAACACACGTGCAGCTCTTATCCAGCTTATTTCCCCAACATTATCAGGTAAAATGAATTCTGAGCTGAAGCTCCCAGAGTCTACATTTTGCATTAAATGTAACTTGATGTATGTAGTGCTGTGACACACAGTACACAACACACAGTAGAATGTATAGTTTGCATTCCAGTAAACATAAATTAAATGGTTTCAAAATAACTTATAATCTTACATTCTTTTGAGTTTTTAAATCAATGGGTAAAAGTCAGGCACGTCTTCATCCACTGAAATCAAAACAATAAATAAAATGCATATAATGAAACTATCACAGCATATCTTCATTTTCTCAGCAAAAACAGACCCTGCCCAAGTTTCAGTAGCAAATGACGATTCCATGGCAGCAAGGAACTGGGTTGCATGTGAAAGTAAGAGGATGTGGTATGTGGCGTTCATCCTTTTTCACTGAGAATGCAGAACAACACTTCCTGTTGACTCATTTTTTTTTTCTATAACTGATTTTAAGGGCAATGAGGGTTAGCAACTGTCACGACACCTGGAATTGTAATTATGGATATATATACTGTAGATGCATCTAAATGTATTGGTACCCTAAAAAAAGAATCACAAGTAAAAAATGTTGACTTAGTGGGCGAAATGATGTGGGAGGTCTGGGATGTATTGTAAGCTAGCATTCGGTACGCATAGTCAACATGTCAAATGCTCAGGGATGAAGACCTGAGTGACTTTGACAAGAGCCAAACTACTGCAGTCAGACGACTGGGTCTGAACATCTTTGAAAAGGCAGGGCTTGTGGGGTGCTCACAGTCAGCTGTGGTGAGAACCTTCTGAGCATGGTCTGAGAAGGGAAAAACCATGGTCCACCAACAGGGTGCTGGGCAGCCAGGATTCATTGACGCCAGATGTGAATGAGGGTTATCCCATGTGATGCAAAACAACAGAAAGGCTACTGTGGCACAAATGGCAGATAATTCTGAGGGTGGATATGGGAGTAATGTGTCATGGCACAGTGCATAGAGCCCAGTTAGTAATGGGGCTGTGTAGCCTCATGCCAGTCAAAGTGCCCATGCTGACCCCTGTCCACCATCAAAAGTGCCTATAATCAGCACATGAGCAATGTAACTGGAATTTATAGCAATGGAAAAAGGTCATATGGGCCTATCAAATCCATGTTTTTTGCATCATATAGGTCGAGGTACATGTCAAGCATCTACAGGATGTGTTGGACCAACAAGTCCAATCCACAACTACAACTCCATATGCAGCAGGGCTCAATGTGTCATTACACATTATTAGGTAGGGTCTTCCTTTGCTCATCAGTATTTCATAGTATGGATTCCACAAGATGTCGATATCTTTGAGAGTCTGGTCCATGGTGACATGACCGCATCATGCAATTTCCACAGATTTGTTAGCTGCCCATCTTTGCTGGGAATCTCACATGTTACTACATCCCAAAGGTGTTCTACTGGATTCAGATCTGTTGACTGGAAAAGTTTTAGAAACCAGTTCAAGATGAATTCTTCTTTGTGACATGGTGCATTATCATGGAAGTAGCCATTAGAAAATGGGTAAATTTGTGTTTGTCTATTAAGAAGGGATGCACATGGTCAGCAATAACAGTCAAACTGTGGCATTCTAGTGATGATTGATTGCTATTAACTAGGGTTAGGGGCATACTGGAATGCATCAATCAATTCAATCAATCAATGGAACTGGAGTCGGGATTGGAAAAAAACTATGGGGAATAGAACTGGAATTGAATTTGAATTTCAGGGAGATTTAAATTCCAACTCAAGGTCCATTTACTGATTTGGACTGGAATTGATGAATGGCCCCAACCTTGCTATTAACGGTTTGAAAGTGTGGTAAGAACATGTTTTCCACATTACACCACCACCACCACCCTGGACCTAGTTTCTCAAAATCTTCTTAACGCTACGTTGTTCTATCTTTTAACATAGAACTTACGAACAGCGAGGTGTTAAGGTTTCCAGAAACTGGACTGTTGACATAAGACAGGTTGGGTCCATGGTTTCATACTGTTCCCAAATTCTAACCCTGGCATCTGTGTGATGAAATCAAGTTACATTACACTAGGCTATGTTTTTCCAGTCTTCAACAATCCAGTTGTGGTGAGCCTGTAACCACTGAACTCTCAGTTTTTTGCTGACAGGAGTGAAACCAGACATGGGCTATTGTATCCCATCTGCTTCAAGATTTGATGTGTTCTGCATTCTGATATAATTTTCCACTCTCATAAAGAAGGCAAAATGTCACCCACTGGATGTTTTTTGTTTTTCCATGGCACTCTTGGTAACATTATAGACTGTTGTGTGTGAAAATCCCAGGAGATACAGGATACTCATACCAGTCCAACTAGTACCAACAATGCTGCGGTTAAACTGATGATTTTTCCCCCATTCTAGTGTTTGATGTGATCATTAACTGCAGTTCCTGACCTGCATGATTTTATCCATTACACTGCAGCCACATGACAAATGATATGCAATGCATGTTTCTAAAAAAGTGTTCAGTGAGTTTTTATTTGATCTAACTTACCTATTATAAAACAAGTAATTTTCATTGTACTTTTTAACTAGGTATGTCTTTTTAATTTTTAAATGAATTAGTGAAGTAACTCAACTAAGTATCGTTTACTCAAACAACTGATGTAGCGATTGAGTCAAAAAATACATTGGTGTATTCTATAGTTGCTGCAAAAACCGGGGTGATTTCAAGAGAGGTTTTGAAATCAATGTTACATCAGCAGTGTCATGACCTGCTCGTCCGACCCTCATGTGTGCCACGCCCCCTCATCAGCCCCGTGTGAAATCCTCGTGTTCATCAGCTGTTTTGAGTCGTCCTGATTAGTTTCATGTATTTAAGTCTGCGTCTCAGTTTGTTTCCCCAGTCCGGTCATTGAAGTTACATGTGTCTTTGAGTCCGTCCACCCCAAATAAATCCCTATTTTGTTATATCCACAACTTCCTGCGCCTGTTCCTGTACATGTCATGACAGAATGACCAGACTGCAACAGAAGACTCCTCACCTCACTGAAGAGGAATACCTCAGCATGGTAGATGAGGTGATCTATTGGCTCCAGCAGCCCGAGGTCTAGGAAGATCCCCTGCTTCGGGCGATCGCCAGCCAGACCAGAGACACTTTGGAGGCGATGTCCCTGACTAAAGACACGCACCTCGCGGGGGAGGTGCGCGACCATATTCGGTGGCTAAGAAGCGGGGTGGCCGAGGCAAATATGTGGAAGGTAGCCTCCGCTAACGGACTGCCGTTTGGTCCATTCTCCGAGTTAGCGGGGGTTCCACTAACGCCGCCACCCCCCCCAAGAAAAGTGTCGTAAAAAGAAGCGGAAGAGCCAGAGACTAGAGGAGACGCAGGAGGTCTCCCTGGTTGCTCTCCACTATCTGCCCTGTGGCGTGTCCCGATTCTGAAACCAGTGATATTCATGCCTGCGGCCGCCTGCCCGGACAGTCTGCCCGCCGCTGCGCTCGAGGTCCCCGTGCCCGCCGCACCGCCTGCAGCTGCCGCCGTTCTGCCCGCAACGCCGCCTGCAGCTGCTGCCGCTCTGCCCGCAATGCCGCCTGCAGCTGCCGCCTCTGCTCTGCCCGCGGCACTGCCCAAGGTGCCCGCTGCGGCCCCCATGCTGGCCTCACGCCCATCCGACCTATCCTGCCAGCGCCCGACCTGCCTGTCCAGCCTGGCCAGCCTGTCCTGCCCGTCCCAGCATCAGCTGCTCCGCCCGAGCTCCCTGCTCCACCTGCAGCTGCTCCGCTCAAGCTCCCTGCTCTGCCCACAGCTGCTCCGCCCGTCTCCCCAGCTCCGCCTTTCCTGCCCATCTCGCCGGCTCCGCCTGAGGCTCCCGTTCCTACCACAGGGCCGATGGCCCCTGTCCCCAAGGAGGTCCCAGACTATCTCACCATCGCTCCCCCTCCCTTGGTGGAGGAGGAGGAGCTCAAATGGGACCCCTCGAGGATCTTCTTACAGGGGCCCCGAGACTCGCGTGGGGGAAGGACTCCTCCACCATCACCCCAGCATGGGGGCTCCCCGCCTGTCGGTGTCCCGTAAGGGCAGGGGACACCTTCGCAGGGGTTGGGTACCGTCCACCCTGACCCCTAGCTGCCCGCTTGTCCCCTGGCCGTAGCTCGGTGGCTGCCTGCGGGTCTGGCGGCGCCGGCTCTGCTGTTGCCTTAGGGTTCCCCTCCGGTGCCACGTCGCCCACCTGCGGTCCCTCCGTCAGCGCATCATCAGTCGCCTCCGGGCCCCCCTGCTTCAGCTGGCCGTCGGATGGTGCCTTCCCCGGCTCCGGCTGCACCGTTGACTGCCGCGGCTTCCCCCTCCTGCCTGCCTGCGCCGGTGTTCCCTCCTGCTCCCTCCTCGTTCCCTCTGTCTGTCCCTCATGGTCCCCTCCTGCTCCTGCCTCCCTGGGTTCTCTTGGGCTCCTCCTCCTCCTGTTTCTCCTTTGTTCACTCCTGGTCCCTTTGTTCCTCCCGTTGGTGTTCCCCCTGTGTGGCCAGTGTTGTTGCCCCTGTGCTTGTTTGCTTTTCTCGTAGTTTGTTGGTTGTTGTCCGAGTTCCTATCTCTGTGTCTCTTCCGCGTGTCTGTCTTGTTCCCTGTGCCCCGTTGATTTGTTTTGCTTTTGTTTTCCAGGTCCCGTGTCCCTGGTCCTCGTCGCTTCGCTCCCCCTTGGCAAGGGGTGTTCTGTCATGACCTGCTCGTCCGACCCTCGTGTGTGCCACGCCCCCTCATCAGCCCTGTGTGGAATCCCTGTGTTCATCAGCTGTTTTGAGTTGTCCTGATTAGTTTCATGCATTTAAGTTTGCGTTTCAGTTTGTTTCCCCAGTCCGGTCATTGAAGGTACTTGTGTCTGAGTCCGTCCGCCCTAAATAAATCCCTGTTTTATTATATCCACGGCTTCCTACGCCTGCAACCTTTGCGTGTCGTGACAAGCAGGAAAATCATTTAGACATAATTTTGTTTGACTGCCCAAGACTTTTGTGCAGTACTGTATGTAAATGAAAAATTGCATTATTTATATTAAAGGGCATCCCACGTGACAGAATCTACTAATTGCTCAAACTGAATGCTGGATTTGATTGTAGAGTTTTATTGTGGTTTGAGAATAATTTGGAAATTATTGAAGGAATGAAGGAGATACTAGTTATTTAAAATACCTTGTACAGATCTGATAACAAATCAATATCCATTAGAAAATCAATTTGACCTACAGAAAAAAATACTTGGGATTGAAATGGTGCTTTTTGGCTATTTGTCCAAGAGGTCCAAGCACTGAGTCAGCCATTTATCTGGCACCCCAGCAGCATTTCTGGAGGTGCCCATGAGCAAAACATCAATGCGAACATTCTTCTGAACATGGGATTGAAATCAGTAGCCTTCAAACAAGGGGCATAGAAAGCTCACCAACTGACCCACTCAACCACAAACACTAACCTCATTGTAACAAAACCAGGTGACACAAAGAGAAGAAAAATTAGGGGCATTATTTTGGTATGGGAGTAGAGATAGATTAACAAAATGCTGGTGAGGAATGAAAGAGCTGTTTTTACATCAGCGTGGGAGAAAACACAGGGCGTACATGCTCTGAAACCCTGCATGGCCAAAGGTTCACAGTAAGACCTCTGCTTTTCACATACAAAATAGTTCATCTCTTGGACAAAAAAACCTGGACGGCAAAACAAAGATAGATGAAAAGGTTAATTCTACATCAAATGGGCCTCCAAAGAGTTGTTAAACTACTTGGCAACTCTAAGTTGCCCATAGGGTGGAGACATGTGAGCATGCACACACCCTGTAATATGCTAGCACTGCATCCAGGGTGTGCCCTAGTCTGGGGGTGTGAGGTGATAATCAGACCTAACCATCAAACCGCTACATTGCTCTAAATGAAAAGATGCAGAAATGTAAAATGTTTGATGTCAGTTAAACACTGAGTTGATTAATAGATGGAATGTATCAAAACACTATAGACGATGTTTGCAAAATGGAAATAGATGGTCTAATAATTAAGCATTACACTTTTAATTTTAATTAATATAGCATGTATTTCTAGTGTCTATTTTTTATCTCTCTTTTAGCAAACTGCTAAGACTTTTGTTGATAAAGAGTTTAATGCTGTTTTTTGTTTTGCAGTTTTTTTCTGTATTTGAGGGGCTAGTTGCTTGGAGAAGGGCCAATACCTGGATCCACAAATCTTATTGTTTGCTTTGGGTTATTATTCTTTGTATAAATAAATCACAGGGCCCTGATGGCATCTTACCTATAGTATTAAGGGAGATGAGGGATATTATTTGCCGACCCTTAACTTTACAGTTTCGGAAATCCTTATCTGAAGGATCATAACGCCCATTTTCAAAAAAGGGGATAGAAGTAATTTGTCTAACTATTGGCCAATCAGTTTAACTTGTATAACTGGTAAAGTTATGGAGGCTATAATCAAAGACAAAATGGTAGATTACCTGGACTCAAATAACATTTTGAGGGATAGCCAGCATGGATTTAGGAGAGGTAGATCCTGTTT
>JAODKE010000101.1:33122290-33133733 GCA_026779605.1 Mormyrus hasselquistii | reverse complement strand
CGCAGCTGAAAAACGCAGGAAAAACACGCATGGCGTTCAGAGGGCGTTCATTTCGAACGTCCGTGTGGACGAGGCCTTAGTCCATAGTATATGTATGTCTGCAAGCTGCAAGCAACTCTAGCTACCCCACACACAAAAGCTTTTGAAAGAACCAGAAAATTCAGAAAAATTTCAGAAATTTTTTTCATTGATATTCTCCTGGGTCTGGCATCCTGGGTATGACATTAAACTGCATCTGGCCCTGGCCCTGCAAGCGGTCCTCCAACTTGCAGGGAAACAGTTTTTAGTGGTTGGTGGTGGGATTGGCACTCCTTGCCACCACAAAACACCTCACAACTGTTCGATTTAAACAAGCACGATACTCTTCTGCTCTCCGTGGGAGTAGCTCTGCTGCAACCACCTGCAAGAAGATGGCACGCTCCATGAATGGGATGTAGCAAAGCCTTCGAGTTTCAAGTTGAAACTGTCGGAGAGCTAATAGGATCAGGCCTATTGGGGATCGGTTTGGCGTGGTGCGGAGGTATCGCCTGCTGCAGGGCAGCACTTGGGACCCAGTATGAGGTTACCCAAGCAAGGCATGTGGAAGGTAAGCGTGTGGAACCATCTTCCTCTGCTGTTGGGGGAGATTTGTAAACTCTATGTTTTGGTTGTAGCATTCTCTCAGGTACGCAGACCGGGAAGTGGCCAGATCTTTGTTTTTGGCCTGGTTGGTCTGATGGCTGCCATACTTAGGGAGTAGCTGTTGCTGTAGCGGATCGACTTTTTTTGATGGTGTCTGATGTCACTCCTTTCAACAAGCATATTATGAGACTCAGGCTACGGCACTCCTTAGGTGTCTTGTATTTTGTCTCACTATATGCTCCCACCATGGTGAGTGATGTCTTGTTGAAGGGAGACATTTTACTCGCAACTTCGCTCAGTGGTTGAAGGGTGCCCTCGAGGTGACACTCCTCTGGTCATAGGTGACTTCAGTGCAACTACGGGCACTGACAGGGCTTGCTATGGGTCTAGGTGAAAGTGGCTCCATGCATCTTGACTTTGAGAAAGGTCAGGTGCTGTGGGTCCCTGGATCCTGGTTCCAGTGCCCTGAGCCGCATCATTGGACTTGGTATTCCAGTATTGGTGGTGTGGTGAAGGAGATTGATCACATCCTTGTGGGCAGATGCTGGAGTCTCCTGCAGAACTGCAGGGTCTATAGAAATGCCGAGTCTGTGAATTCTGACCACAGACTTGTTGTTGCTACTCTGGAGATTCAGCTTAGATCCAGTAGGCTACCACCTACTAGGAGAATGAGGCTGGACTTAGACAGACTTCACAATTAAACTGTTTTTGATGAGTTTGCATGCAATTTGTGTGAGGAACTTGCAGACTTTGGTGCAGCTGCTGACTCTAATGTGATGTCGGAGACCTTCCGTGATAAGACCCTGAAGGTTACTAAGGGTTGTGGTGGTGTTCTCAGTGTTCCTAGAAGGAGGAAATTCATCTCATAGGGCACCCTGGATATTAGAGAGAGGAGTTGCAGCGCTCAAATTGGTAACAACTCCTGTCTGTCTGGGAACTGAGATGGACGGCTGTGAGGGCTCTGGGGGTGTTTATTAGCTGAACCTGTAAGCAGGTGACACATCATCTGTGGTCTAGTGACCCACGTCCTGCTTACAGAGGAATTGAAGCATTACGCATATCTGAATACATTCCTCGGAGACTTGCAGTCAGAGTGGGTGATAGAGCGGTCCTTACGGATAACACTGCAGTTGTGACCTGCTGGGCCGGCTACTTTGAGCAGTTGTTTAAAGCTGACCTTCCAGCTAGGATGTTGGATATCTCTGGGTCCACAGCTCTCAAAGCTGATCCTCCAATCAGCTGTGAACCACCCAATGTCACTGAGATTGCACGGGTGGTGAATCAACTGGGGGTAGGGAAGGCTGCAGGGATCTGTGGTATCTGGGGTGAACTTCTCCAGGCTGGTGGTAAGGTGGTCCTCTTGGCATTGCAGGCAATCTTTCCTTCCATTTGGGAGTCAGGCATCATCCCGAACTGACTGGAAAACAGGACTAGTACTCCCTATTTGGAAAGGGAAGGGTGATCACCTGGATTGCAGCAACTACAGGGGGATAACACGGCTTTCAGTGCTGGGTAAGGCCCTTGCTAGGGTCATCCTTAACAGGATCCATGATCACTTGCTTCCCTGTCAGCCAACGGGGCAGCCTGGCTTTATGCTTAAGAAGTCTACCACCAAACGTATCTTTGCATATGGACCACAAGCGCAAATATCGGCAGAGGTTCTTTGCAGCCTTTGTCGATTTTCGTAAAGCGTTCGTTGATTGAGTTGCCCTGTGAGATATCCTGAGATTTTACAGGATCCCCCCAAGGTTACTGAATGCCATGGCTGGCCTGCACACTGGTACTGTGAGTGCTGTGCAGAGTGGAGGGAGAACCTCTGATTTCTTCCTAGTTGATTCTGGGGTTTGTCGGGGGTATGTTCTTGCTCCTACTCCATTCAATGCTTGTATGGACTGGGTGGTGGGCATGGTCCAGCAGCTGTGGAGCATCCGTTGGTGAAGAAAGATTTACTGATCTTGACAGTGACGCAGCTGCAGAGGATGCACTCTATGGTTCCTCTGTAAAAGGTGGGGAGGATAGGAGGGTGAGGCCAGCTTTCTTTAGCCTCTGCAGGAGATGGAAACATGTTGTTAGAATTTGGAAGAATACAGTTTTCAAGTTATTCTGACAGGTTCACAAAAATTCTTTCCTGATTGTATGGTGATTGATGCTACATGATCTTGCTTTACAGGATTGGCTTAGTCGGTATGGATACTTGCCCCCTCCAGATCCCCACACAGGGATGCTTCAGACAATGGATGAGATTAAAAAAGCACTTAAGGAGATGCAGAGCTTTGCTGGGCTGAAAGTGACTGGATTACTGGGTACGTCTGTTTCCCTGCCATACTGCCTAGACTGTATCTGATTACCTGGGTCCAATTCCCCATTTTTGGCCTTCTTCAGTTATTTCTTGTTTTATTCTCCTGCTCCTGCTGATATGAAGGTGATCAAAGTTTTGTTATGTTTGATGGACACATTCCAACTGTATGGAAAGACCATGTAACCCAATTTTAAATTACTTGTTGACAGAGGTGGAAATTTCAGGTCCAGAAAGTACAAATCCAGATCATGATTTAGTTTCAACCAACCAGTTGAGCATAAAGAGTCACAGCTAGAGAGTACTCCACTGGTTGGTTGAAACAAAATCCTGGTCTGGATTTGTACTTTCAGGACTTGAACTTTCCGCCTCTGCTTGTTGAACATGTGCAGATGTATACTCAAAGTACACTACATAAATGCTTATTTTTGTTAGCAAATGATACTAACATTGTCACTGACATCCTTTTTATGACTATCTCTGTCCTAGATGCAGATACTGTCCGCCTTATGTCTACACCACGTTGCTCTCTCCCTGACATAATGAGACCCGAAGATAAGCTGAGGAAGAGGAGACGAAAAAGATATGTGTTATCAGGGTCACGTTGGCATAAAACTGACATCACTTGGAGGTCTGTATAGCATGATTGCATTCATGAAAATAAGAGTATCACCTTCAGGATGTCATTTGTAATACAGCCCTTTCTGAGAACACCAGATCAGTTGGTTTCTGCATAGTGTCTATTAGGGATGGACCACGTTTTTTCAGTTCCGATCCAATTCCGATACACAACTGCCATAAATACCAGGCAAATACCAGGAACGGGTGAAGCTCATCAGAAGCCAGATAGGATAGAAATCCTACTGAAATGTAACTCTCCAGGACGAGAGTTGGAGACCCATGGTCGGTGGGGTAGAGATCGATGCTGATCCCGATGTGGATATTGGACTGGTGCACTTAGTGTCTATATTGATATTTCTATTTTCACAATACTAGCTAAATAACAATGTATTTTTGTGTTGCATTACTGCATGGCTATAACTTTAAAGAATTTCTTCTTGTTCCATTGCTGCAATTTCTTCATATGTTTTCTCCTATTCAGTCTCAACAGTTATCCGTCTCCTTCATCAAAACTTAAACCTGAATTAGTAAAGCAACTCTTGAGTCAGGCATTCAGAATATGGAGTGATGTCATTCCACTGAACTTCCACTATAAGGGAGATCAGAAAGAGGAAGGGGACATCAGGGTGTATTTTGCCAGTGGTTTTCATGAAGATGGGTACCCCTTCGATGGCAAAGGAGGAACCTTAGCCCATGCATTCTTTCCCGCAAATCATGAAATGGCAGGAGACACGCATTTTGATGATGATGAAAAATGGAGCTTTGGAGGTACAAACTTATTTGTACAGTATGTATGTGTGTGTGTATGTGTATGTGTGTGTGTGTGCCAGTTAAAAGTCTGGACACACCTAGGGTAGAAATTATCTATTTGTACTATTCTCTGCATTTTAGAATAAACATATGCTATAACTCTGGGGTGTATTGGCGCCCGCCCAGGGTTGGTTCCTGCCTGTGCCTGTTGTTCCCAGGATAGGCTGCGGGCCCCCCAGGACCCCAATGGGGATTAAGCGGTCACGATAATGGATGGAAGGATGGATATACTACAACTATTAAATAACTATAAAATTATAAAATAACTACACAATAATACATATGGAATTATATACTGACCAAAAAAGTATTTTAAAAATGTATTTTTTGGCAGGGAGTAGCTCTGTAGTACTCTGTAGTAGCAGAGTGACCCCATCATTGGGCATTTGAAAATGGCCCTTAACCCCAATTGTTCCAGGGAATGACTGACCCTACTGTCTCCTCTACATCTGATTCATGAGGTGGCTTCTTGGGTTGCTTTTCCAGCTGTCCTGAAGGAGGTCTCACATAAATGTTGAGCATTCCTTGGACGCTCCACTGGTCAGACTCTCGGATATAATGGGACCAAATGGCATTCTTTCTGTGGTGAATAAAACTCCAGAAAGATGGATTTGAAAAATTCACCAGCAATGTCTCTTACCAAAAATCATGACCTGGTCATTGAAGATAATCCATGGACTTTGCAGTGAGCAGTTTAATGTACAAATTATTTCCTTCTAGCAAACTCCACATACCAATCATATCACTGTGCAGAAGATATGAGCACAAGCAACCCAGCAATGTCTTCTGTGCAGTGATATTATTGGTGTGTGGAGTCTGTGGATTATCTTGATTAACTGGGTCATGATTTCGGGTGAGACATATTGCTGTTGAATTTTTCACATGTATTGGCTTTATAATCACCACAGAATGCCAAAGAATGCCATTGACTCCCAACATATTTGAGAGAAACTCAACAATTCTACAGCCAATATCTCCAAAACTAGGCAACTCCCAGCAGAACAACCCAGTTGGATAGTTAACACTAAAGCCCCTCTAAAACATATATTTTTTAGTTTTGGGGTGAACTAGCCCTTTAAAGTTGTAATATAATAGGCTTTATGGTAGTCTGTGAGTTGTCCAAACGTTCTTAACCTGGGGACTGCCAGTAAGTAACATAAGACATGATATCACACACATTTAATTAAACCTTTATAGTGGCTGCACAATTGGTTTGTTTTGGTTCTTGCCCCATGCCATACACATGGTAAAATATATCTGCTAAAATCCACTGTCTGCTTCAGATGACTCTCAATCAATTTTATTAAGGCTCTTGTGGGACATAAGTATTATTGGAAATTACTCAATTGGACACAGGTTGACATTATGCATTATAAACCCACACCTTATTTATTCTTTAGTCATCATTTCTTTTGTCCTTCATTCTTTTATCACTTAATGAAAATACGTTTATCAAAGACAGCTCCTGTTTTTGGCTTAAGGACACATAATTCCATGCTGATTGGGGACTAACATTGAATATGAACAAATGGGGCATCATGTGGCTCTGTGGGTCCGGTCTTTGCATCACTGCTGGCCAGTCACTCTGATCCTGATTTGTATACTAAACAAACTGTCTACCTGTCTGTCTGTCTATGTGTCTGTCTGTCTGTCTATATTGCTTTGGACAAAAACATCTGCTAAATTTAAAAATGTGTATAAAATAAATGTATAAAATGTCCAGACAATAGTCAGGTTATTTTAATGATAGCCCTGGAGTTATGCTTGTGGTAGAATATGACACATTAAATTATGCAGTGTGTATCAATATTCCAAATTCATGAATTTCTTTCAGATGACAGTGACAGCACTGACCTCTTTACAGTGGCTGTCCATGAGTTTGGTCATGCTTTGGGACTCTTTCATTCATCCGATGAATTGTCCATCATGAGGCCTTATTACCAAGGAGCAATAAAAGACATAAATAGTTACAAACTTCCCAAGGATGACAAACTGGGCATCCAGGCAATATACGGTATGGGGCTTCCAAACATCGGAAGGGTTTGTCTATTACTTTTTGTCTATTACTTTATTACTTGTCTATTAATTTAAATTGATCACACTGATTCTTTGTCTCATATCATCATCAGATACATGTCATGATAGAATAATATGTATAATATTTGCTGGCTCTTTCTTGATTCTCAAAGGGAAAAGGAATGACAGAGTTGCACCTGATCCCAGGATTCCTCCTATTCCTGATATGCCACATCAGCCCAATCCTCCCCCATCAAAACCAACGCAACAGTGAGCAGTGTTATCAATAACTCAAATCAAAGTCTTATTTGCAAATGCACAATACATTCATCACATACATCACATAACTACCAACTCAACAGTGATGTCAAGAACCTGCATACCTGTCATAATAAAGACATTGGAAGCATAGTTTGTTAAAATGTGTGTAAAGTGATTGTAGTCTGTTTATATTGCTGTCTTGTATTTTGTGTATAGTGTGCTGACCAGTGGTTCCCTGTCTATGTTTCCCTTCCTTAGCCCAGACCCCTCCTTTCCTGATCGTTGTAAGGGGGGGTTTGATGCTGTGGTCAATATCAGAGGCGAGGTTTTCTTCTTCAAAGGTGAAAATAACCTACCAGTAGTGTGTTCTTTGTGAATGTAAAAATGTAAGATTCACAAGTAGCATTTTCACAATTTTGGGCTTTGGAGGAACCTGTATAAATAATATTTGCTATCATACTTTTTCTGCTTATCCATTGTAGCATTTATCATTCATCTTACTGTCTTTTAGGCCCATATTTTTGGCGGGTACGGCCGTCAGGTTCGCTAATGTCTTTCACTCCAGCTTTGATAAAAAACTTCTGGATTGGTCTTCCACCTGAAACCAACAAAATTGATGCCGTATATGAGAGAACCAGTGACAGCAATATTGTCTTTTTTATAGGTGAGAAAGCAGCATTCTATGAATAACTGTGTAATCTGAATCTGATATATGTGAATATATTACTAAGAGATTGTGTTTTTCTGTGTACAGGGAATCAATACTGGGTCTTCAAAGAAACCATATCTCTTCCTGATTACCCACACCCACTGTCTGAATGGCATATGCAAACATCTGATGGGAGAAATGTGCAGAGAGTGGAGGCAGCATTCGTGTGGGCACGCAATAGGAAGACATACTTGTTCAGTAATGGGGAATATTGGGGATTTGATGATGAAAGGCAGATTGGAAGAAATATGTATGGGCAATATCCCCGTAAGACAACCCTCTGGAAAGGAGTGCCCTCTGACCCTGACGGTGTCATAAGCTGGGGAGATGGTAAAACAAATAATTATAATACAAAAACAAGACACTCACATTGGCTAACCTGAGGCACATTATGTATAATAATATATAAAATTATGATAGGTTTACCCAAGACCACTATATTAAGTTTAGCACCATGAAATGTACAGGTAGGTGACAAACTGTCCTAACATGTATAGCAAGTTGTCTCTATGACCCTACAATAGTAGCAATAGTAATACCATTTTTATTTACATATTTGTATTCAAATTTACAGCCATATTTGAATTGAAGCTAAATAAAAACTGGGTATTATTAAGTTTGGCATGGAACCTAAAATACTTGAAAAAGAAAACATGTGAATGGTAATCAAAATTGAGAGCCTGAGAAAGTAATAAAATCTCCCACCTATAACACACTATTAACCATCTGCTTCCTTTTTTTGCTACATTTCCTTTGTATCTTCTGTTCCTAATGTGATAATGAGCTTCTTTTTCTCACCTGCTTCTTAGGAGATCTGTATTTCTTCAAAGGAAACTCCTATTGGATCCTAAAGAATGGGGAAATGAACCATGAAGCCATAATTAGCAAATCTATAGCGGTCGATTGGATGAAATGTCCCAGACCACAAACACGTGATGAATGCAACTGTCCTCTGGATGCAGCTTTTATGTCCCAAATCTCTTTTTGGGTTATCTGGATATCTATAGTGAATATTTGTGTTTTTATAAAATAAATGAACAGAAGAAAAAGTGCGATGTTGTGTGTCCAATAATTTTTATATAGCAGGACAAAAGAAACATAAATATTGGAACATATATACAGCAGAAACTATAAAGCTTATAGTTTCTGCTGTTTCTGCTGTGCAAAAATATAGCTAGCAATAGAAGCAAGTAAATAGAAGACTGGTACTCACAATGTGTGTATAAATAAGCATATTTTTCATAATCGAGAATGTGTCAGCAGGAAGAATAATTGCTTTTCTGAGTAACAGTACTGAAAGGAGAAAAACTGAAATCAAATTATGACATTTTTTGTGGTCAAGTAACAATGTTCCAAGATTTAAAGATGCATTTGAGTTTTTATTAAATGTCACTTGGAATTATTGTAGAACTGTAAATAATAATAGCTAAAAACAAATTCATGTAAAAGAGCTGTTGTGTTCTTGACTGCTGATGGGGAAAAAAGAAAAACAAATACATAATATAACTGCAAGTAGCAAAAATGGGACCAAGCTGACTACCAGGGCATAGTTGCAATGGGAACAACTTTATGTCATTTTGTCAAAGGTATGGTTACTTGCACTCACAGCAAATTTCATGTCAATTGACCAAAGATTGGCCAGGATATCAGTCCGCTTCATGCTTGGTATCTTCACTGCTGAATTTGATAGGCTGTAACAGACTAATGATTTTGAAATAAAAAAAATCTGTCAGAAAACTTTCATGAGGCTTTCTCTGCTCATGTGCAAAATTTGGTGAAGATTCAACAAGGGTTGTTACTGTTGAAAACTTATGTCTTTGATAAAATGGTACAAGGAATTATAACATATGTCCTACAATATTATGAAAGCATATCTTGTTACATATCAAAAAACGTTTAAAGATGTTAGAATATGATATTTCACAAAGGTTATGGCTGTAAATGATAAAAATCCTAAGATTTTATTTAACACCATAAATAAGGCTATTACTCCCTCAAACCCAGTTTATTTGGATTTGTCTCTACAACCAGTGAAATTGTGTCGACTGATAGACTGACTAGACTTCAAATCACAAATGGCATAGTGTTCCCCCATCTCCCCCTCCGGAAGACGGCAACTTCGCTGGCCCCTCCCTTGGGTCCCAAGTGACACCAGTGGCTGCACCAGGACTTGAGCTCCAGGTTGGCATATGCCTCAAGCTGAAGCGGGGGCCCACGGTTTATCCAACCCAAACTGGTAGCATCCGGGGAGTTGACCTGGCAGTGACCAGGGAGACGGGAGTTAGCCGGACAGTGATGAGGAGGTAATCGCTGAGGAACTAGGAGATGGGGTGGGCACCGACGGAGTACCTGGAGATGAGGTGGAAACAAGGCGGGTGCTAACAGGAAACCAGGAGATGAGGTGGGAGTCAACAGCACCGCAGTGTACAAAGAACACCAAGGGACTGCCAGGAAAACAGGGTGCAGCAGTGGGCACCTTGAGCCGAGAAAAATGCAGTCAGGGTGTTTAAAGCCACAGTTGTGATTACTGAGGTTTCCTGTGGGATGTTAAGCAAGACACAGCCACCAAAACATCCCAGAGTGGTGTCCTGGTTGGAGGCGTGGTCTAACCTGTGTCCGACATAATTTGGATCAGGTTTAGGCAGCATGGTTCCTGTGGGACCAGATGCAGATGGTGGTGGCCTCCCCTGGGCAGGGTTCTGGAAGCTTTGCGGAGCAGTGGCCTCCTCTGAGCAGGAGCCTGGAGGCTCAGGCAGAGCGACAACTCCTTCTGGGCAGCATTCTAGCTGGTCAGTGAGATGGGCTCTGGCTGCAGAGGGTCTGGTGAGATGCAGGCCCAGCTAGCTTCTTCTGCCTGTTCCTCCTTCAGGCAGAGCAGGTAGCTGCAGTGAGCTGCGAAGAGCCGACAGGCTGAGCTGCAGTGAGCTGCAGAGAACCAGTATGCTGAACCGCTACAGCAAGTGGCGGGGAACCAGTGTGCTAGACTGTTGTGGCGAGTGGCGGGGAGTCGGCATGCTGGACCACTGTGGCAAGCAGTACCTGGTGAAGCTCCCCAAGAAAGGTGACCTATCCCAGTGCGACAACTGTGGAAGCCAGCATACGGTGCAGCAGGTTCAGCCAGTGGGAAACCAGTAGGTGGAGCCAAACTCTGTTGAAGGACAGCCAAGGGCTGAATCGTGTCTTACTGTGGAGAGGCAGTGGATTGACCTGGAAGATTAGATTGTTAGATTGCTCTCCCTCAAATAACAGTTGCATATCTTCCATTAGATGCCAGACTTTCTCCACCTCCTGGGGATCCGCACCTGGGGTGAGTCCTGACAGCACTTTCTCTGCATACAGGAGGAGCGCTTTGACCTCAGGGATCCAAAATTTTATGGGATCACACTTCCACTCTAGGTGGTTGTCAAGGAGGGTAAAGTCCTCTGCAAGTAGGGAAGGTGGCTCTGGTGGATCCTATAGTCTTCGGATCCAAGGCACGTGGGGTATTCAGTCAGCCAGATGATCAAAGATAGGGCAGAGGTACAGGCTGTTGGGGTTTTTTGAGAGTTAATTTTATTGGGTTTCAAGGTTGAGGGAAGGCAGACATAACCACGAATAGGGACTTTGATTCTATAAAACAGAGAATAGAACAGGTCCTTCTGCAGACCTGGTGGGAACTGGGTCAGTGACAAGGAACAATGACAGAACTGGGGACTACAGGACTAGGAAGCATATATATACAAGACTAATGAGGGACTGACACAATTCTGGTATTATCACATTCGGGTTGGGGATAATGAGCAGAATACACCTGGGAAGAATTAAGAGGGTTCCAGAGGGCCAGCAGTGACACCTGCTGGCCATATGGGGGATAGACCAGACAGGGTGTGACATTTAGACCTCTATCAAAACTACCTTTCCTTGCCAAGGTTTCAGAATACGACAGAAAACAACCTTATTGTGTGCAGGTTTGGTCACCATAGCTTAAGAAGGACATTGCTGCCTTAGAAAAGATGCTACGGAGGGCATTGAGAATTATTCCTGGTCTAAGAGGAATGTCTTATGAGGAGTGGTTAGCTGAGCTGAATCTGTTCAGCCTTGAGCAAAGTAGACTAAAGGGGGTCATGATC
>JAODKE010000101.1:33079844-33092508 GCA_026779605.1 Mormyrus hasselquistii | reverse complement strand
AAGATTTACAAACACTGAAGTAACAAACTTTGTGAAAACCAATACTTGTGTCACTCTCAAAACTTTTGGCTACGACTATACATTCCAAGTGGTAAACCTGGGCCATTTATCAAATAATTGTTTGGCAACAAAAACTGCTTTATGTAAAATGCTTCCTTGTCTCTTCACTAAACAGAATATGTTCAATTGTTTCATAATGGAACTAAAATGCCCAATACTGAAATATACTGAAGAGCCCTAACATAACTACCCCCACAAGATGCAAATAACATTTACTACCTTGTTAAAAATAGCTCATGTCTTTAGATGGTAACCCAACATTTCGTAGTCAGTAATGATGGGGATGACACCACGCATAGTGAGTTTGATTCAAGACGAAGAGCTCAAGTCAAGACCAAGACTTCACAGGGGTGAAAACTAAGTCAAGAGAGAGACTTTGGGGGGGGGGGGGGGATCAAAACAAAGTCAAGACTGAGAGCACAAAAAGTTCAAGTCTGTTTTCAAGACCAAGGTTTTAATCATACTTTGCTATCTTCACCCTACGGGATAGCTACTTTAGCACAAATTGTGGAAAATGTTAATGCTGGCTATGAGGGAATAGTGTCAGAACACACAGTGCATTGCGACTTGATGTGTGCGGGGCTGCATAACTCCATACTGGTCAGAGTGCCGATGCTGACCCTTGTCCACCGGCAAAAGCACCAGTAATGGGCATGTGAGTGTCAGAACTGGACTATGGAGCAGTGGAAGAAGGTGGTCTGGTCTGATGAGTCACGTTTTCTGTTACATCATGTGGACTGCTTTGTGCGTGTCATTTACCTGGGGAAAAGATGGCCCCGGGATGCACTATGGGAACAAGGCAAGCTGCCAGAGCGTTCATTCATGCATTCGTGCATTCATGTGGATATTACTGTAACACGTACCAATTATCTAAATATTGTTTCAGACTAAGTGCACTGCACTGGGGATAGGCTGATCAACATTTTCTGATCTGAATCCGCTTCAAAACTGCTGATACCAATTCGAGAGGTCTTTTTGCTTTATTATTTTGATATAATAGATATATTTATATATAATATATATTTATACTTTATAATATTAGCATTCTTTAATACCAGTAAACACAAATTAAAAAATGTATGCCAAAATATCTTTAATTAAACTCCTAAAGACATGCATAACGTACCATTCCACCTCATATATTTTAATTATTTTTGAGCCATTTGCAGATCAATTTGAATATCTTCCAAGCGAGGATACACAAGTGGTGAATGCTTAGAATGGCCCACAATTTTTCTCCCCTTACACTTCGCTGCAATACAAGCTCTCGTGTATTACAAATGCGAGTGCACAAAACAGCCCAAGCTGGTGTCTCCCAAATCATCCACTGCTTTTTTCATATTACTCACATTGTCTCACACAATTGCATGTGTATTGTTCAGTGTGACATTACACACTACGTCCACCTCTCATAACTTTGTTTTTACTGCTGTGCTACTAGTTGTTGTTAAAAGCGTAAAATGCTTCTTTATCTGATGTTCTTAGGCTCCTCGTAATGCACGGGCATGCATGTGATGTCACAGCAGGCAGAAGTCGCCATGCTCACACCAAATGAGTGGCAGAAAAAATGAGTGACAGCGTTAGTGTCACGCCCCAGCTCCATCTGATCCTCATGTGTACCACACCCACCTTGTTACCTCATGTTAATTCCTGATTGTGATCACCTGTTGCTTGTTTTGTTCTGCTTTTCTTGGGTATTTAGTCTACGTCAGAGTCAGTTTGTGACTGACAGTCAGTGTCTCAGTTTGTATTCCCGAGATCAGTCATTGTAATGTCTCGTGTTCGTTACCCTGTCGTCCCAATTAAACCCTCGGTTGCTCGTCATCCTGCCTGCCTGCCTGCTTTCTGGGTTGCTGCTCGCCTGCTCGTCCGGCGCTATGTGACAGTTAGCGTTCAACTTGAATGCAAATCGTTTCTAAAATGTTAAAGAGCTGTCCTGCAACTGATTGTACAAATTGATTTAACAAGAAATAGGACGTAACTTTCTACAATTTTGGCAATAAGCAAAATATGGAGCATGAACTTAATTTTTATTGTAAACCCAATTGAAAATAAACAGAAACTCGTTTTTTAGCTTTCTAGCTTTTTTTTTTTTAGCTTGCCTGTATTTAGTCTTTTTTTTAAAAAAAGTATTAAACATTTATATGAATGATTTTTGAACATTTTCCTCAGTTAGTCACCAGTGTTGGAAGTTCAATACTAAGTAACACAAGTCAATAAAAAATGTTTTAAATCTTTCAATTTTGTTGTTTCTTCTTTTTTCATGAAAATAATAACAAAATATTTTTGTTTATTATAAAAATATATATAATGAAACTACCTTTTAGAAAATGAAGTATCATTTGAATGTGTCTTCAACCTAATATTGGAGAAAATTTATATGTTAAAGTTATGAGTTCATGAGAATGACCTATATTGGATTTAAGAAGAAATCCATATACTTTTGGGGCTTCAGATTTTTCTCACTTGTCTTTTTAAGCAGTTCTGTAAACAAACAAATATGCCTAACCAATTTACAACTGTATGTATGGTAGAAATGTTAGCATTATTAGTAGCATGCACTGAAAGTTTAGAATGCATTACTTATAAAATATTACTGCAATCAACTGCACAGAGTCACCATTTTAAATTTTTATTTAAAATCACTCATTCTTTTAAATATATCTTTATTCATATATCAATTTTCATGTTATAAAGAAAAAGCTCTTGAATTGTCTGAAACCCAGGAAATTCCTCAGGTGCAAAATGCTACAATATTATTAAATATTATTGGCTGCTGTTTTTATATAAATTCCAAAACATTTAGTCCTGTACTCCCTTTCTCCTCTTATTTCAATCTCCTTTTAACGCAGAGGCAGTGCACAAAAATATACATGAACTCAATTCAAATACATTAATGATTAAAATAAATTATTTATAACTATATTGTTATTACAGTCAATACACTGGCGTTCCTCTATCATAATATAAATTAAATTATCCTCCCATATTTTAGGAAATATGAAAATATATATGAAAATCATATTGACATCAAAGTTTCCTCATCACGCATCACGTTTCCAGAGGAGAACATGTAGTACGACCAGGGACAGAAGGAAAAGTCTTTCTGTAGTCATTAGGGGTGATGAAGATGATGTCTGGGTCATGATACTTCTACCATTGAGCATCTGGGTACTTCGGTAGGTATTGGTCATCAGCACGGGGTCAGACGTGTATAGCAACGTGCTGAAAAGGTCAATCTATGAGCATAAACAGAAACAGGGGTGATTTATGCACTGAACAATTACAATATTTCCAGGAGGTACATAATTGTATAAATATCACTGTATAAATTTAGCTGCAAAGGTGCCTAACTAATGAGTTTTAAATAATCACCTTAAGAACTCTATGTTCATTAATTTGCTCTGTATGTGTGTATGTCTGTGTTTGTGTATTATATAATCTAACCAGACATATGCATTGCATTTTAATATACCCAATGGAAGCAAAACTATGCAACTATAATAAAACAGGTACCAGAAATTATAAAAATAGCATTGACAAATATTAATGTCATGAGTTAATACCTACCAAATTCCTGCTAACTTTCACTGGATCCTTGAATACAGTCCAAATCACAGCCTCGTCGCAAGTGGGGGTAGTCAGGGAGCCCAAATAACGGTAATACTTTGTACGGTCCACCCCCACCAGGAGATCATCGAGTGAAAATTGTTGAGTAATGTTTGCCTTTTGGGCTGAGGAACAGTGGGTGGGAAATAACTTTACTGATGCTTCTGCCACCACATTTATCCACATAGGATATTGAAACTGGTTTGAAAAATTTGTATATTAAATTTTGTGTGAAATTTAAGAATTATAATGAAAGACAAGAGTGAAAGACAAAAATCAATGTACAAGATCAACCTTACAAGAACAGTCCTTTTAAAAAAATGTGCTAAAACTGGTTTCATTCTAAGACTCACCACTATTTGTAACATTGGGCAGGTATGATGTCAAGATTTTCCAGCTCTCTGGCAAGGAACTGTCATTTGTTTTCTGAAACAATCAAAAAAATGTTAGGGTATGATTTTCAAAAGTCACATACTATTATGTCGATAAGCCTTGTACCACTCACCTCTATTAAGAAGCTCAAAGCTGCCAGACCTTCTGGGTCTGTGAGGGCAAGGGTTATATTGCCTTTGTATTCAGACTTGACAGTCACGATGTGTAACTGAGAGAAATGGAGGAGTAACAGTGTCAAATCAGCCTACAACATAATTAAGAACCAATCCAACATGGCACAACAAACAGTTTCATTACCTCCATGGGGTATCGCTTGCCATCCACAGTGTGCTCTGATCCTGGAACATCACTGCCATTGCCCCAGTGCAGATGGAACTGTTGGGCGTCGTAGGTCCCAGAGAGCCCCCCACCGCTGATCTTCACAAGCCCGTCTCCAAATGTCACCTTCACTAAGGGTGGTGACAGAGGAGAGCTAACACATGTGCATACATTTTGGACACAGGTGGCCCACTATAAACCAGTGTTTCCAGGGAATAGCCCACCTGTATGGCCTGTGTTCTCTATTGTCTTCATAGTGCTATTGTTACTAAAGCCAGTGAAGTTGAAGGCTATCAGACTTGAGTTCCTTTTAACACTGGTGGTGTTGATATTGAGGGGTGATTGTCGTGTTCCATTACAGAAGCCCAGTGGTTCTGAGACCCAGACACTTTCATCTAAAGAATATGCAACAAAAAAACTAAATCAGATACAAGTCCATCCATCCATGTCCTGCAACCATTTGTCTCATTCATGGTTGTGGAGGATCTTGGAGGCTATGGGTGAACAAAGCAGGGAAAAACCCAGGATGGAGCACCAACACATTGTCTGCATGTTTTTGGACTGTAGGGGGTGGACCGGAGTATCCTAAGGAATCTCCATGACTAATGGGGAGAATATGCAAACTCCACACACATGGAACTTGACAGAGACTTTACCCTTGGTCCTGGCAGTGTGAGGCAATACTGCTAACCATTGCACCTCTGCACCCTAGGTATGAATTCATTTTTATTTTTTTAAGAAAAGAAAAGAACACTGAAGGAAAACACCACACTGGACATTCTGGACAGGAGGCCAGTCCATGACAGGGCATGTACAGTCACACACAATTTAAAGACCTAATGCTTAAGCAACGGGTACTTACTGCATGATGGTTTATTATAACACCAGTCTAAAAGGAAGACACATAATTTATTCAATTTTGTCATATAAAAATATTTATTATCCAAATATGATAACTATATATTAAGAGAGATTCAATTAGGAAAACGGTTACGCTTACGTATTTGTTCAGATTCTCCGTGTGTTAAGGCCACCAACACAGACCCCAAAACAAAAAACGTGTGAAGTGGAGTGTTCATCTGAAAAATAATACGGGACCCCCTCATTAAAAGTGCTTTCAATGCATTAGTGACGGTGAAACTACAGAACCATTTCGTTAATTATGTTCTCCGTGTGAAAGACAATAACACAGGCAGGATGTCAGTCCTTACAGGGACACACGTTTTCGCTTACACATGTTAAAGTTACACAAGAGTCCCACTTTCCAATAAAAATAAAATGGATTTCTCACATGAAAAACAGTTGTAATGATAATTTGATTTCCATACAGTTACTCATGCGTTAATCCGTTAGGTCTATTTACTACATATCTGTAGTGTTTCGTTTATTATTATTATTATTATTATTATTATTATTATTATTATTACTGAAACTCAAATAACGATGAATAGTATACAGGCACACAAAATTCCAGTCGAAGTATTTTTACTTTATTATTATCATCATTATATTAATCTCTTGATCTATGTGACCATAATCAAATGTAGCGTAAAATTAACAAATATTCCTTTTAGGAATATTAAATAATTTGTAATATTCGCAGTAGCCAACAACCGTTTATAAATACAAGCAACCTAGAAATTAAAGCCGAACATAAAGATAAACCTATAGCCTATAAGTATGTAGAATTCAGTACAAGAGACTAATAGTAAAACTGAGTAAACATACCTTTACGCGTCTCCTTTCAGAGTAACTTCACTCAGAAACTTCATAAAGTTTTTCCCCTTATATACAGCTATTCAGTGATGCTATCTCATACCGCCACGCGCCATTCTCCTTCACCCGTGAGAAACGTAACAGCGTAACACCTTAAGTATTCGCCGAGCGATTTCTTGTTATATAAACAGGTTCTTTAACGTGTTGCTATTTTAATGCTAGGAAGATGTAGTGCTGCTCTCGTGTTCACCCTTCGTAGCAATGCGTTGCCTTTTCAATGTTTTCGTCATAGTGAAGGCCGGTAAGCACAAACCTCAGGTGTAGTAGCCTAGATCGTCTTCTTTACTTTCTATTTATAGCACACCGCAGTATTAAATTTGTCTAAAAGAATATCCCTGACTAGGGTACATGGTTGGAAGCTTCATAAATAGTTATGTTTCTAGGGCATAAATTTAGTTTTAGCACTGGTAGGGATTAAAACAGCCCTGTACCATGGTCACGCCATTATATCTGAGGGAGACATGTCCCCCTCACATTTTATAATTATTCATTTGAACCCCCCGCCACCCACCCACATTTAACATAAAATATTAGTTCACCCAGCGCTGTTTTTGTTGCTTCGCAAAAGAATTAATTCCACTTGATCGATATGAGAATACACATATGGCATCTACTTCATTAAAAAAAATCTGGGGGAGGGTCCCCAGACCTCCTGCCAATGTGTCCCCACCACATTCAAAATGCTTCTGACGTCCCTGCCCTGTACCCCAGTGTCTCTGTTATTCTCAGAATTTTGGTAGACAGGCCCATCTCTGAGGATGGGTGGGGCGCAGGCAAGTCAATTTATTTGGGGCCCGATCTGAGGAAAACTTAAACCAAGTAATGGAAATCATTGTGCCTACTATTGCTTGCTCATTCTAATACAGATTATGTAATGTAAAATACTACAATGAAGAATAACTCACTGATTGTTCACGGTCTACAGTATGACCTTTCTATTCTAGGAATCACATGTCCAAGATACAATTTAAATTAAGTGCATTTCCAGTGTATATTCAGGCGGGTGTAATGGTAACACAATTTTTGGTACAAACCTTGATTTTGGGTTCACAATTTGGTACAATTTCGTTACAAAAGGGAATACAGAATTTGTTTTGAAATTATTTATTATTAAAAACTGCAAGCACCAACACAATTAAGAGCAACTGCAATCCAAAGACAACGCATTTGTCAACATGTCTGAATAACAAAATCTAAGAGATGCTTATTTCAAATGAAATAAAACAAAACTATAATATTGTAACAATCATAATGAACTAAATTGTGTGTTCTCCACTAGTGAGTGTGCTTCCATTAGTGAGTATGACTGCATATCTGTAGCATTATAGAGATAGTTATAGTTATTTTCAGTCCCGTCTGAACTTCCAGGTGGAAGCACCTTAAATGCTATGGGGAGATAACTTGCAGATGCTGTTTTTGCATTGCTATGGTCATACGGATAATGTTGTCTCAAATGAGTTTGCATGTTGGCTTGTGTTGTCATGCCAAACGGGCAGAGAATTTCTCGCATGAAAAACCCAAAACCAGGAGACCTGTGGTTTTATTTGGGAACAGAGATTGCCCTGAAGTCAGGGTTGCAGGACGAGTCAGTTCTACACAGACACAGAAGATGAGGAACAGAAACACTTGGCAGAACAGATGAGCAGGTACGGGTTGGACGGATAAGAATGGATGAGGCAGGAGCAAGCAGGGCAGGATCAGGATGAGAGAGGCAGAAGACAGGGTTATTGAAGGGCTCAGTACAGTTTATGAATGGCCTACTTTGGACTATGCGTGAAGGTGAGCCCAGTTTTAAATTGGCTTCCCCTTTCTCCCGGAACATGATGTGTTTTCAGCAACACATCTGAGTTCAGTATGACAGAGCCATCAGACAGCCTTGGTCTTATTGACTACTCAAAAATGTCAATATAATTATCATTATCTTGGCAAGTTTCCCTTTTGAACAGGGCCCTCTAGAGGGCAGTGTCTGGTGTTGCTGCACCGGTTGCAGCACCCTAAATATGGCTGTTGGTAGGGACATGTCTCTAACATTCATACTCAAATCAGTGGCCTTGAGTTTTAAAATCCATCCATTCATTTAAAAATGTTAAAAACCATCTGCATTATCTTGTATCAGTGCAAACAGTATATTTATAGGCTAACAACAAACCCCTCTTAACAACATAGCCTACTCATCTGTCTTCCGTCACTTTCTGTGTATCTTAATAATGAACCTGGGTGGCTTGATCCATCCATGCTGTATTGGTGTCAGAATATCTGACAGCCAGGCCCTAGCGAGTCACAGTGGAATTACCAGGATGCTGTCCTGAGGTAGGCAATTGGGTATATTGGGTGGACACCAGTATTTGAATTGTGCCTCAGGCAACATAGGCCACAATGCAGGAATACACCTAGAACAGGATGCCAGTCCATTTCAGGACAATTGAAGAGAAAATGTACAAAAATCATTCAGTTCGTGGACTTGGTGAGTTTTGGAAATTTAACAACAGTTCTTCATTGGATTTCAGGAGGACTGAGTTTTGCTTCCCAAAACTGTAACATATAATGTTAGTAATGTGTGTGTTCATTATTAAGAGCCATTGTGTTTAACACTAAGTTGTTATATGAGTAACTGCAGCCTTCCTTGCAGCTTGATCCAGTGTGGGCATTCCCCACGTGTGAGTCACACGTCTTTTATAGTTTTAACTGATTAATTGTAAAGGAAGCACATGTTTACTGTCATATGATGCACTGATATGGCTGACAGGTTATCATGTGACATTCCTATGAGACATGATTTCTCAAGCAAGACAGTGTCAGGAATAAAGTTATCTTCCTGATTCCTGCAATACATAGTCTTCCTTAGACATACCGCCCGTCATGCTCACTTATCACTGCAATCTAATCTATTATCTTCCCTCTTTGTTAAACAGCATTTCTCTGATACTTTCTAACCATATCTCGTCTTACAAGATCTCATGACTGAGTTTCCATTTCTTTCTATTGTATATTTATATTGTACTGTATGTGTTGGGTCAGCCCAGATACATGTCACTTTTTCTAAACATATAATGTGCTAATCCTGATGTTCTGATACAATATGAGTTCTAAAATGACCATTCATTATTAGCTATCCCAATGTTCTAATTTTGAGCTATGCCATATGCAGAAACATTTGGACATTACATTTTATTCACTTATAGTAAGAAAAAAGTATACCCTGTGCTACAAATACAAAGATTTCCAAATATTAGCTATATTGAATATTATGTTAAATATTAGATCAATTCTATAACATGATTTACTGTACATCAGAGAGTTTTAGCTAGAAGTTTCACATGAAAATTTGCAGTGTGAAAACAAACACAGCCTCCAGACATTTAGCAGCTGCGTTATACAAGCTACAATATACTTCACATCATTATAAAATGCAGGAAATATTCACTTGCATTCCCTATGTAATTCAGAATTTGTTAAAATTATTACTGGCAGAAATTTACTCTTGGAAATATGCTTGGAAATTTGTAATAGACAGATGGTCTTTACATCTTACAAAAAACTTAAGATCCCAATGTCCTCTCCTGGAGCCGACACATTATCGTGGTGGAAGGGTTTGTGTATTCCAATGATCCCAGGAGCTATGTTGCCTGGGGCTTTATGCCCCTGGAAGAGTCACACAAGGCAAACAGGTCCTGGGTGAGGAACCAGATGAAATGCGGCTCACAAGACCCTTTATGATGAGGAAAAAAATGGATCCACGATTTCTCTTGCCCAGAAGCAGGTCACTGCGGCCCCCACCAGAGTAAGGCCTGGGGATGGGGCTCGATGGCGAGCACATGGTGGCCAGGCACCCATGGGGCCTGGTCGGGTACAGCCTGAAGAAGGCATGTGGTTCCCCCTTCCAATGGGTTCACCACCTGTAGGAGGGGTCATAGCGGTCGGGTGCAGTGCGAGTTAGGCAGTGGCCAAAGACAGGGATCTTGGTAGTCTGATCCTCGGCTGCAGAGGCTAGCTCTAGCGACATGGAATGTCACCTCTCCGATTAGGAAGATCTGGCCTGATCTGGTGCGCAAGGTTGGGAAGTTCTGATTAGATATAGTCGGGCTCACCTCGATGCACGGCTTAGGCTCTGGAACCAGTCTCCTCGAGGGTGGTTGGACCCTCTTCCATTCTGGAGTTGCTCACGGGGAGAGGCGCCGAGCAGGGGTGGGCATACTTATTGCCCCCTGGCTGGGCACCTGTACATTGGTGTTTACCGTAATGGATGAGAGAGTAGCCTCCCTTCGCCTTCAGGTGGGGGACGGATCCTGACTGTTGTTTGCCCTTATGCACCGTATTCAGAATACCCACCCTTTTTGGAGTCCTTGGAAGGGGTGTTGGAGAGTGCTCCTCCTGGGGACTCAATGCTCACGTGGGCAATGACAGTGAGACCTGGAGTGGCATGATTGGGAGAAACGCCCCCCCCCCCCCTCCCAATCTGAGCCCAAACGGTGTTTTGTTATTGAACTTCTGTGCTTCTCACAGATTGTCCATTATGTTCAAGCATAAGGGTGTCCATATATGCACTTGTCACCAGGACACCATAGGCTGCAGTTCAATGATCGACTTTGTAGTCGTGTCATCGGACTTGCGGCCGCATGAATTGGACACTCGGGCAAAGAGAGAGGCAGAGCTGTCAACTGATCACTACCTGGTGGTGGGTTGGCTCCGCTGGTGTATAGTGAGGGTCTACTGGGAACATCTGCCAGAATCCCCTGTCAGGAGTTTCAACTCCTACCTCTGGAAGAGCTTCTCCCATGTCCTGAGGGAGGCGGGGGACATTGAGTCTGAATGGGCCTTGCTCTGTGCCTCCATTGTGGAGGCGGCTGATCGTAGCTGTGGCCGTAAGGTGGTCGGTGCCTGTCGCAGTGGCAATCCCCAAACCCGCTGCTGGACACCGGTGGTGAGGGATGCTGTCAAGCTGAAGAAGGAGTCCTATTGGGCCTTTTTAGCGTGTGGGAGCTGACAGGTATCAGCAGACTAAGCTGAATGTGGCTTCGGTGGTCGCCGAGGCAAAAACTCAGGAGTATGAGGAGTTTGGTGAGGCCATGGAGAAGGCCCCAGGGAAGACCCACTACACGCTGGAGGGACTATGTCCCTTAGCTGACCTGGGAACACCTCGCGATTCCCCCAGAGGAGCTGCATGAAGTGGCTATGGAGAGGGAAGTCTGGGTTTCCATCCTGCTGAGACTGCAGCCCCCGCGACCCAACCTTGGGTAAATTGTGGATTATGGATGGGTGGATGGTCTTTACATCTTGCCAAAAACTTCAGATCAGTTTAGTCTGTGCTTTTTTTCCTCCATCCTTTTTATAGTTACTGTGGCCGACACTACCAACCCTTAGAGAATGGATGGTCTGACCTGTGTAATGTGCCCTGTTGGACTTTTGGAATTTGACGTTCATCCATCTACCTACCAGAATGCTTACTCAGTACAAGGTCATGGGTGGTGTGATTAAGGTATCAAAACAAGGTAAGGGGACTTGATAAGTATAACGGCCTTTCATCACAGGGCTCTTACACACTATGGGCAATGGTGAAAGAAATGGAGATCCATGGGGACAGCATGTTAATCACGTACATGTAGAGCAGTCCGCTTTTGAAATCCTTATCCTTGGCAGGTATGCGACTCACTGAATTGAATTTTGAATTGAATTTAGTAATTGTCATTGTTGACACACAGTGCACGACAAAGAAATGTGTTCTCTGCATTTAACCCATATGTGACAATGTGACATAGCAGGGAGCAGCTAATTCACCTCCCGGGGAGCAGTGCTTGGGTATGGTTCCTTGCTCAGGGTACCTCAGTGGTGCCTTGCTGGTAGGGGATTCAAACCGTCAATCTTTCAATTACGAGTGCACTTCCCCAAACAGTAAGCTACAGTACCACTGCCCACAAAAAATAAAACTGGGGACAAGCACTGACCCGCCATGCTAACCAGAGTACTTTTGATTGTTTTTATGATTCAGTTTTGATTTTGCAGGACAGCAATAATCTGAAGTGTTACTGTGGTATGATTTGTTTCAGTAATACATGATCAATATTTTCAATATAGTGAAACATGAGCTGATTTTAGTGGAATGTATTTGTATTCAATAAGATGTTTCATTTTTTATTTTAACAGCAGAATAATGAAAACAACTATACAAAGCACTTTAAAAAAGAATTTCAAAACTACAAAAATGACTGAAGAAACATTGTCTTGTATTTATACTTTAACAACAAAAAACTATTTATGAAAATCTCTGAAAAAGGAATATTGGTCTAATCTAGATAAAAAATACTGTAATGTATTGGCATCTATTCTGTACTTTACAGTCTACTCTGTACTCTGTACTGAGTCTTTAGACTGCTTTATTTTGGCGTACTCTCATCGTTTAAAGATATGCATTGATATTTAATTGAGTTAAACCATATGGTGGCCTTAACAATTGTTTTATTGATTTGAATCGATTAATTATTACATAAGTTGACTATTACATAAAATTTTA
>JAODKE010000101.1:33056128-33068131 GCA_026779605.1 Mormyrus hasselquistii | reverse complement strand
TCATAAGGGGTCTTGTGAGCCGCACTTCGTCTGGTTCCTCACCCAGGACCTGTTTGCCTTGGGTGACCCTACCAGGGCATAATGCCCCGGGCAACTTAGCTCCTGGGATCATTGGAACATGCAAACCCTTCTACCACGATAAGGTGTCAGCTCCAGGAGAGGCAGAAGAACATTATAAAACAATCTGTTCCAACTGATTCTAAATTGATTTGTTGTGTGTTGGCCCATTATTTTACAAGCAGAAATTATCATATGTATAGTATACAGTATAATAAAATTATTTTTATAATTTTATCTTTATAAATAATCTTTAATTCATGTTGTTTGTTATGTTTTTTTTTTTTTACTTTTTATCATCATTTAAGCTGCTAAGGATACAAACGGATACAACTGCATACTGTATTGTGAGCACTGCAGACAGTATCCTGGGCACAAAATGAATGAATGTGTGTCTTGCGGGGAAGCTTGCACTGCCGGCAGCTGGGGTAGAAACTTTCATACACTGATGCTGAACAACACTTGTGCTGCCAGACACAGCTCAGTCAGGGCCACATACTTGCGGTCTCGGAATGCTCTGATGTTGGATTAAAACTCCATCAGTCGTACGTCGCACAAGTCATAAGTTGACAATGACCTGTAGTATTTTTTAATGATGTAGCGCTTTGCCACATTACATCGCTATTTGTAAAAAAAATAGTTACTGCAAAAGCTACAACATTTTACAAGTAACTGCACTACTAATAACTACTGAAAAAAGTAGCTAAGTTAGTAGCATCGCTAATTGTAGTTAGTCACTCCCCAAAACTGCAGACATGTGTTCGGGGCTATGCAATATGACAATATATATTGTCTGATGATACAAAAACATCTGTTGTTTTTATCACTTATTTCGTTGCATTGCAAATCACACTCTGATACACAGTATGAATGTATGGAGGAAATGTAGGCCCCTCTTCATATGATGTACACCTTTGGGGTGTAAATGCGCGAAACTCAAACTATCTTGTATTCCATTGTGCTTTTACTGGTTTGAATTGCACTACTGATTGTTACTGTCATCTGTGGCCTTTATTGCCATCATTTTAATCATTAAGGTTTTTGTAAAACATACTGTTTTTTTAAGTTATTTGTCTTTTAGCAGTCTAATGCATGTAATGTAATTGTATTGGGCCAATTGAAATTTTGTCGCATGCTTGTCATATATTCTGTCACATGCTTAATTGGAAATTTGTACAAAATGTTCAAATAAAAGGGAAATAAATCAAGTAAGTACCTTTTATTTGTTGAGTAAATAACTCATAATAAGAAATAGGTCTTTCCATGTAGTCATTTTATATAAACCACTTATTCATTGATTTTACAGAAAATGTGCTATACAGTATCATGATGTGCATTGTTATCAGGATATGAGATCTTGGTCATATAGCAAAGCCCTATACTGTATGTGTGTGTTATTAAATAAAACTTACCAAGCTAATAACCACAGGATTGTAACACTTCTGTTATGCCATTATCAACATGCTATTTAGAATTCACCAATGTTAGCCTGATCACAAACATCCGAGAATTGCCTCTAGACATTTCCAGAGCCACTTTCCACAATAAATCAAAAGGTGTTGTATGTAATACAAACTGTAAAGCAATCTCTCCAACTGAAAAAAAACACAAGCCCCAAAGGTTTTCTGAGAGCTGACAGGAATCAGAACCTCGGATGCTTACTCCCTGCTTCGAGTAGCTGGACATTACTTTGACAAGCCCTGAAATTGCAGTATTATCTGTCCCATCACTATATTTCCCTGCTGTTTTTCTGATTAAAAAGAAAACATAATGTGATTGTTAAATGTAATGCAACACTAAGTAGAAATTAGCAGAGTAGAAAGCATAAATGCAGTGGAAACTTCTTATAGTGAACACAGTTATAGTGTTCAACCACTTACTTTATATACTGTAGATCACAAATGTTGGCACAGAATCATTCCTATACAAATACTGTTGCATTTGGGTTTTTTAAATGCATGACATCATATGGAAAAACGTAAAATGACGGTAATTCTTCTTTTTTTTTACACTTAATTTTGATAGCCCTACTTTGCCTTGCAGTAACCCATCTGTGTCTGGCTAGCTAGGCTACCTGAGGCTAATGCTGCGTGCGCGTAAAACATGACAGGATAAAAAAGTCATTTTCTCACAACGACAAATATAAACTCATATGATACATATCATAAGCATATGAGAAACTGCCAAAAGTGAAACAACGAGATGCAGCAGTGAAACTACAATAAGATATGTTTTATGTACAGTACGATACTGTATTATAGCGTATTTGAATTATACAATGTTCAGTAATCTGTAATTTGAAAAGTATATGAAATAGCTGTACTGTATTTTTAAAGAGTAAATAAATTTCAGTATATAGCGACAATGTCCGTTTTATTTCCTTATATGCATGTAATAAATATACAAATGTCAATTAGATGATAATCTGCCTGAGACAAAGGAAAAAAAAAAAAGATCCACTTGTAGTGATCAATTTCACACTGACAGACATGATCGACATGATGACTATAAGCAGTTTCCACTGTATTTGCTGTAAAATATAGTAGATTAAAAGTCAAAAGTGTCCACAGCTAATCCTACTTAAGGAGAGATATGTCAAAAATGTTCTTAGGCACAGTAATGAAGTAATTGTACTTTGTTACTTTCTACCAGAGTGCATTTATACGTTTCCTCACTATGTCCAGATGGCAAACTAAGATAAAATACATGTTTGTAACTGCAAAAGCATATACCTGCATATTTTTAAGATAACATCTATGCAACACTTAACAAACAAGACTTAAGAGCGTCTCTCTGCAACAGCACTACCCTAGGCCTGGTGTCAAAGTATGGACAGTGTTTAGTGAGAACATCCAAGAACGCAGGGAGGAATAAAAAGCAGTCACAATGAACTGTCACAGGAGGTAGAGACCACACCATCGGCAAGTAACTGAGTTCCACAGTGTTTATGCATTATGCATTAAGCACAGAGATGCACAGATCACATTTGTGAGTGTAGGGTGACCAGATAATAGATGTCAGGAAGGACACTTTGAGGCAGGATAGGATTTATAAACTACCATTTCAATTAAAAGGAGCTTGATTTTGCTTATACGTTGAGTTCTTGCGGAGTGCTGTTTGGTCAGACTAGTATAGTCATGACATTGTCAGTAATGTTAATGTGAAACAGGTGTATGAGTCTTCCAATCAAGGAAACAAACCAATCAAAGCACAAGATGAACTAAACAATTTAGCCAAAAAAAAGAGCCTTTCAGTTTTAAATCAGTTTGTAAAACCTGAAGCAGCCCAAAGTGTCCGCCCTGACATAGATTATCTGGTTCACTATTTATGCAATGTTCTATGAGAGCCCTCTGCTGGTTCTTTGCAGTGAAACATTATTAAATCTGGACCACAGGTTGATCTTTCATTTTACACTTTTTGTATTTTTTTCATTTAAGTTATCTGCATAGACTTGGTTTCCTTATGAATTAGCAGAATATAGATGTTGGATATTTTTCACCCCCTATCATTTTCTTTTGGCTGATAAAAATAGCCCAAGTGCCCCCCTTGGGAAAAGACCTCATAGTAAGTGCCCCCCAGGTTATTTGAGTTTAAAGCGCTGAGCCCAGAGTGAGACAGAAGTTTTGATACATGGGACAATTTAACAAAGACACCTTTTGTATCAGCTTTAGATTGAAAGATATTTTAGGACTGGTTATACTGTCCTCCTGAGAAATCTTCTAATAGCTTGAGAAAACCAAGAGATCCTATGAGGAATTGCAGATAAGGCACTAAGTACCTGCTCCAAAACACATGGCATGAAAAAGTGCCACTTAAGTATTATGATCACACAGTCCATGAAGTCACACAAACAAGATTCTCCATTAAAAGGAAGCTGGCAATATTAATACCCGACTAGAAGAATAGGCTTACATGCCCATTGTGCAAATAGGATACATGGGATGATGACTGTGATGCAACACCTTGGATTTGCTTTGGTCTTTAATCAGTTCTGTGACCCACAGCCACAGGCTGAGGGATCAGGGTGTGTAACACAGCAGAAAGTCAACATGTGTGCCCATTTCTGCACCCATATTAGCCCGGAAACACAATTAAATACTTTTGAACACAACAAAATTTGTTTTTCTAATATACTGTATAAGGTTAGATTGGATCATTTGAATTTATGGAACCAATGATTTAATACAACATGATATAAAAATCATTAATCATGAATTTTAATCATAAATGAAACTTATTGAAATGTCCATAAAATAACTGGGAGGTTATATTCCATATTATAAATGTTATTTCCACAGCTAAAGTACTTTAAAGTTTTTCAGCATGTGGGAGATTACATACAATAGTCATTTATAAAGCTTCAACTTTAGAAATCTTAGAAAAGTGTCCACAAAAGCAACAAATCATTCATGCTACCAACATTACAAACAAACTGAAAAGTTCACTGAAAACAGACCTAATCAGTAATATTTAACTCAATCTGTATTATTTTAGATTTGTGTAAAATGCTTGGTAATAAGTTGCTTGGTAATAATTAAAATTAAGATACTGATCTTCTGTACAGTACATATGTTTCATCCATCTTCCATACCCATTTGCCCTATGCACAGTCTAGAGCTTATCACTGAGGCTACATGCAGTCAGGATGGGGTATCAACCCATCGCAGGACACACACACACACACACACACACACACGCACACACACACAGAGTCATGTAATCATATCTTTTTGGGGACCGGTCATTCATTTCTATGGGAAAAATGCTAATGCTAACTATGACAACCTTAACCCCTACCCAGCCCTAACCATAACCATAAGTAACCAAACAAAATACAAGAGTTTTTGTTTTAGTTTTTTCATTGCAGTCACAGATTTTTATAAAATACCAGGAAAGTCACACACACAGCATTTTGCAACTCCATTACACCTTAGCATGTTTGGGGCTATGGGTTCAGGAATACGGTAACTCCACACCCACAGAGACAGGGTGGAGATTCATCCTACTCACCAGAACAACGAGGCCATCATGCAGCCTTTGTATATAAGCTTTCTATATAGACATACATGCATATATACATTATATACACATTTTATATACACTATATTCACAATATCCATATTCACTCCCTAGTGTTTGCCTATTTTAGTTTTATTTTATCTTTATTATTCTTGGAAAACCACACTAATACTTAAAAAAGGATTAATATAAATCAATACAATACTCAATGACATTAAACCTGCCAATTTCTACAGTGGGTTCCAAATGAATTAGCACCCCTTACAAGAAATACACAAAAATACTATTAAAATAAATAATATAATTTAATAAATAGAAATAATATATAAATTAAAACTAATGATCATTACATAATAGAGATCAATTACAAGATGCAAAACCTGCATTGCATTTTTTCATTTCCATGAAACAATCTATTTATTGAGTTTATCTCTATTATGTAATTATCATTAGTCTTCCAAATATTCCATTGGAATAGTAATAAACTTTATTATTCACATTTTGGCAATTTGAGTTCATCTCTAAAAATATATTTTACTATACAGAAAAAAAATAAGTTGAACACACCTGTATGGACATTTTTATTTTACCTTAGAATTTTAACTGACCTCAATAAAAAATCCAAGAACAGCAATTCCGTCAGGAATCTGCCTTGCCTTTTCTTCTGCTAATTCTTTCTTCACACTGACAATGTGCATCTGAAAAACAAGTAATGTAAGTTACAGACATATCTTTGTGTGTGAGTGCCTGTTCACAATATAAGTATTACTGAAACACACCACTTCATGGGAGAAAACAATGAAGCCAACAGAATATAGAAGCAACACATATCTCACCTCCATCTGATACCTCTTGTCATTTACTGTGTGCTCTGACCCTGGATGGTTTGCGCTGCCCCAGTGGAAATGGATCTCAGTAGCTGAATAGTTGTACTTAAGGCCCCCTCCTTTCACCTCCACAGTATTTTTCGCCAATGTACATCGTACTTTAGAAGGTTAAACACAGACACACATCGAGAAACAAACAAGGAAGATGTTAATAAAGATGCAGGTTGTGAATAATGCACATTGTCATGAAATGCAAACTCATTGATAATAATTGTTGTTTAACTAGGTTAGGCATCTTCTTTTAGGTTAGGTAGTTTAGAATGATGTATATTACAAACCCTCTGAACAAAATTAACAAACATAAGAATGTGGTTTCTGTGGGTCTTATAGTGTCTTGAATATGATTTTGATAGGTCTTAAAATTGATTGAATTATAAAGTCAACATTACTTTTATAAAGTTGGATCAAGTCTTGATTTTAAATGTGATTAGGGAAAATTTGTATTGGTCATGCTGTAACAAAACTACAAAACAAAATTAACAGGCAGTTCTGTCTTTTTTTGTAGTCTTACAGTATGATCACTTACATGAATGCTACCCAAATACAACAGTAGCAAGACATTTTAATGAATACAAACACACTGTACACAGTTTGTGTTGCACTGGCATAGACAAAAATCACACAGAGCAGAAAGGATGGGGATCTTAACACAAAATACAAAGAAAGGAAGCCTATTTGCAACACAATTTGAACCTGACTGAGCAATTTCTTTTGACCTGTTATTGTAAATGTATTTTAATGTATTGTATATATGATTCCGGTGTGGTTTCGTGTTTGCTTTATTGATTGAGCTTCTCCTGAATTATTTGCTGGTAATCAAGGTATTGAAAAGAACCAATTATTTATGACATTTGTAATTGTAGGGAATAGGAACAGGTGGTCATATTTCTTTCTGCTACTGTATATAATAGCTAGCTGATGATTAGTTGGCTTATAGACACTGAGAAAAATATTTGTCAAAATATCTATTGGCTTTTGCAGTAATGAAAAGATCAATTTATCTAACCCTATTTGTTAAACCTTCCTGAGTGCAGGTTCATACTTTATTTTTGATTCATAATGGTCATAACAAGGTCTTAAAAAGTCTTACATTAAACTTGTTAAACCTGCAAATATTCTATGTGAATTAATGCCAAGGATCTTTTTGTAGAGGAAAAAACAACTTTCTATTTTAGACAAAAGCTCTGGCTCTGGACAGCTCTTTTGTTGTTTTAATTTATACATTGTTTATCAGTAGGTATATATAACAAACTGTCATAACATTCTCTGAATATGGAAGCATGTATCCTTTATCCCAATAGAAATGCAGGCCAGTCCTTGTGTCCCATATCTATCCTGTGCAGAATTCAGACATTAGTGAATGTAAGATCCACCTGTGTGTCCTGTGTTGGTGAGACGGGTAATGCTATGTGGGTTTGAGAAGTTTGTGAACGTGAAGGCTCTGAGCTGGGAGTCAGGGGTCAGCATTGAGGTGTTGATGTTGATCGGTGACTGTTTCGATCCTCCACACTCTGAGGGAATGAGTTTGGCCCAGTTAGGGGGGTCTTTATCTGCAGGAAATAAAAAGTCAAAGAAGGAGAAATTTTTCTCATAACTGCCTGATTATGATGAAAACCTAGGAAGACAGAAACATTTAATGGTCAAATGGCATTGTCACTACAAGAAACCTTAAATGAAGTATTACAAAAACAGTAGTGATGACTCTTGTAAGCATGTTTTCTTACCACAGCCTTGGTAGCACCATGAGTCACCTAAACGAGAAATGAGAAAAAATAGTATGTAAAACATTCATAATAACCTAAATTTATTTTTGTCTCCCTCCCTCTCTTAAAGCAACATTCACATAATTATTTTGACTTTATGTTTGATATTATTAAATATGTGTATGCTTTATATATATGTTATCTGCTTAAATTTATATTTATTTTTAAATTTATTATTTTATAATTTACATATGACAAGTCTTCTGTTCATATCAAGCTGTCAACTTTACATGTAGCATTCATAAATTTCAAAGTACTGTAGGAAGATTTAATAGGACAAAAAATTTAAATGGAAAAAGATATTCTGGCAAAAGTAAGATTAGCAAAAATATGCCATAACAAAATAATCTCTGTGTTATATCTTTATGTCAGATATGGTTGGTTTCTTTCTCATGGATTTTTTTGCCAAAAGACTCGCCACTCTCTGCTTCGGCTTACCTCTCAAGTTTTGTCTGATGGCTACACTAGTCTAGCTCCATTCAAGAGCAAAGCTTTACAGTTTTAAAAGCATGAATGAATAATTCTTCAATGTCATACTACACAATTCATACATGGTACAATGTTGAGTGTTCAAAGAAAGGATTTTACCTTTTGACTCTTATACCAGCTAATAAAGATTTTTTTTTGGCAAATAATTCTCATAGCTCAGTCTTTTCTCTGACATGATTTAAAGCATAAAACCACAAATCGTCTCTTTAATATCACACCTGATGCCACAGGTTGCTGAACTGATTCCTCTCAGATTTATGACAGCTTGTCAATCAACTTTTGAGTCATTTATGTCATGGGTAATATGGAATATTATTTAGCACTTTAGCACATAAAGCATAAAGAATGTAATTATTAGGACTCTTTTAAGAAGCTGATGTAAACTGTGTAGAGAGTGACCTTGTAATCTTTAGAGAATGCAACCAATTACTGCTGTGCACATTGTGACAAAAAACAAGTATGAATGGGCACCTGGTGTTGGCTTGGTTTCTGTATCTGTTATCCATTTTGTTAGCCTTTAGTGTATGAATTTATTAGTGCTGTAGCTTATCACTATGTAGAAGGACAAATATCTTATTAACCACCTAGCCAGACAATCTGCAACAAGCATAAACTGCCAAGGTTTGCTACTGAAGGAAGGGATTCGCCTGAGTTCAACAAAAGTTCACGGCTGGGCATTTAAAATACTGAGTAGAGATGGTCACGTCACTCTTACAGTATATTCAGCTGAGGCACCAGACAGTAAAAAAAAATGATTGACAAACTTATCATATAGGGGTGTGGATTAAGGGAGAAAACAATGATGGTGAATGGTTGAGGGAATGATGCTTAAGTGGTGAAGTATTGTAGCACAATGAGAAAAGGTTTGTAAAAATAATAATAATAAAAAAATTGGTGTAAAATAGTATCAGACACACTT
The DNA here is from genome assembly GCA_026779605.1 of Mormyrus hasselquistii. NCBI lineage: Eukaryota > Metazoa > Chordata > Actinopteri > Osteoglossiformes > Mormyridae > Mormyrus > Mormyrus hasselquistii. The sequence continues at coordinate 33,058,997 of JAODKE010000101.1, read as the reverse complement.
TAAGTGTCCAGTCTTGGTTGTAACTTCATTGTTGCAATAAAGACTGAATCTGAATCTACACTAGCGGCTTCTGCCTTCTGATTTGTCAGGGAAGGAAAAAACCAAACCAGTAATTTTGGAACTCACCGGAGATTGTGTCTTCTGAGTGCGATGGACCTGGGCAGGAAACCAGAGAATCCATTTACACACACATCACCCTGGTAAAAGTTAACTTCACACACATATGTATTCTGATTTACTTTGTAAGAAATTATTCGTCTGACGTGATTCATTTAAACTTATTTATCAGTACTATATACAGTATACCTAGGGACTACATCCAAACTGCAGGGACACCACTAGTATTCCACAGACAGGATGATGGACTCAAAACTAGAGTAGTTTAAGAGATATGGCTGGAGAAAACACTTGCACGTGCACAGCCCTTCATAACTGGTTTCAATACAACTGCTTTGTTCACATAAAAGCAAAATACATACAAGGACATTCAACTAGTGAAAACATGAATGGAACATAGAAATGTATTCCAATTTGCATCAGAAACATAAAGATACAAACACAGAGATACACACAAACTATGAATAAATTATAGTTCCACATACAAATAAAGAAAAAAATCACTATACAACTGATCTCACTTCCACACATCCTTTAGCCTCCCAGTCCTGACAAATGCTCATTTAAAGGTCTTGGAACAGTAGTTATGCACAGTACCTACAGAACTGTACCTACTCTTGGTACAGTAGGTATCTATAAAATACCAGGCATCTAAAAATGTTACTGACCTGCAATATGAACCAAGAAGAACATAAACTCCAAGGTAGAAGTGCTATAGATCTAAAAGAAATAGTAGAGATAGATAATAGAGATAAAAAGTACATATACAACCAGCACACCCTGTAAGACATTGTATCTATATACTTGTGAGGACTACATATGGTGAGCAACGAAAGCTCAAATCAGCGGTACCCTAGACCAGTGGTTCTCAATTGGAGGTACACAGGGGCGGATTAACGCACAGGCTAGATATGACTTAAGCCTAGGGGCCCCACGTGTGCCAGCCTGCAAGGGGGCCCCCATTGGCCAGTAAAAAATATATAATTTTATTTTAGGGCGGGGTTGGGGGGCCCACAGACTACTGTAGCCTAGGGGCCTCTGTACACCTTAATCCGCCCCTGGGTACACGTACCCCTGTGTTCACGTTAAGGAACTCCAGGGGGTATGTAAAATTTAAATATATATTTTTTTAAAATAGCATCCATGCAAAAATCCTTTAGAAAATAGTTTTTAAATAAATGTTTCAATAAAACGTAAGTGTAAGTGACAAGGCGCTGACCAGGGAAGCAGAAGCCAGGAGACTTAAGATCGGGGAAAATACAGGGTTTATTGGGAGCAGACACAAAGCAACAGGCAGCAACGCAGATTGACACTACAATGACCGGACATTGAAGGAATGGAACTGGAAACAGCTGGTGAACACAGGGAATCCACACAGGGTAGATGAGGGGGCGTGGCACACGGAAGAAGCGGACAAGCGGGGCAGGACACTAAGTTCATAAACTGAATTTTAAATTCAATGGCATATTCAATTTCATTATCCTAACCCTCCCTGACACCAAGATTGACAAAGATCCTCAGTGAAGCACAAGCCCAAGTTTCTTACTAAAATGTAAGTGCAAAAGCACTCAGTTCAATGCAACAATGCAATCTTCAGTGTTGACAGTTTGTAATTTTAAGACGTCAGTCTTTATTCTTAAAAAAGATATTTCATTTTTTGCAAATCTTCTATTTAAAATTGTTGATCATTTCTTTTTTGTGAAGAAATGTTTATTTATCTATAATTAAGTTCCTGAATTCATTTTGAGAACAGATCTTTATCATCCCAAAAGAGGACACTTTAAGTTCATGATTATTTTTATGTGCACAATGTGCAAATCTATTTATAATTAAGTTCATCATTTCTTTTTTAAGTCTTTACGAATTTATTATTACGTTTTTATTTCCAAAAAGTTCAAGAGAGCACTACAAATGAGCAATGTTTTGCACATTGATGAAGTTTTAAATGTTTTGCTGATGTTTTTTTCAAATGTTAACTGATAGACGGAGTTTAATAAATCAAATACTGAAGGCATAGGACTGTGTTGATTTTTTCAAACAAAAGAAATGCTTTGCGCTGTTTAGGTGTTATGGTGCGTGGAGCTGGCGAGCAGGAAATCTGGCTCTGACAGACGGGTAAACGCGGTTTAGTGCAGGAACGGAAAGAGTAGACTTCCACGAACTTGCTCTCACAGTGACTAACGACAGATGACTTATCCGCGGACTAAATACATAAGACAGGCTAAACTTAACGAGCAACTGGTGAGTACAATCAGGAATTCACAAGAGGTAACGAGGGAGGCGTGGCAAACACGAGGATCGTACGAGCTGGGCGTGACATTCGGGGGTACTTAGCTGGAAAAATATTTCACAGGAGGTACATCACTGAAAAAAGCCTGCGGAACCACTGCCCTAGACGGAATGCAGCCCATTGCAGGGCTCTCTCTCTCTCACACACACACACGTTCACATATAGCTCCTACAAACACACACACGTTCACATATAGCTCCTATATTCCTTTTAATTTGGTTCCAATTTATTTTTCTTCATTTATTTCTATAGGAAAAACCCTAATCCTAACTATAATAACCTCAACCTGACACAATTAACAATTAGTAACCAAACTAAATATAAGATATATATACAGATATATATACAGTGCTTGAAGTGGGAAAAAATAAGTGCAGGAACTCTAATTTGACATTTGTGCGGTGAAAAAAAAAATCAAGTCTTTAGGATGTGTTGGTTCAAAAACTATTTTAATTTAATCAT
>JAODKE010000101.1:33032816-33049126 GCA_026779605.1 Mormyrus hasselquistii | reverse complement strand
AAATAGTAATTATTATTATAAATATACTAATGGTGGGGGACTCAACATTTACATTTTACGCCTGTGAGAGTTATTTAAAATATAATCAACGCGACCGAGACAAATTGTTAGAATATGTATGATTAGAATATTAAAGCGAGTCCCCGGGCGGCGCTTCCATGTGTAAAGTGCCTGCCTATTGTTCTGTGCACTGGCGCATTTCATCTCGTGCTGAAGCCATACATATTGGGAAAAGTTATCGCTGAAACAGAAAGTTTAACCAGGCATCGTTATTTTTCATGGCGTTCTTGTTATTTTTTCTTTGAGAGAAAGCTTTATTGCCCTGTCAGACATTGGGCCGCCACATATATAGCAGGGGAAAATTGTGCTGCGTACAGTTTGAAGAAAACGTTCAAGATGGCCGCCATTGCTGTGTCCATGTCATCTGACTGCAGGACGGCCTACGGCGGCAGCGGCGCCAACGGGAGTGGCGGCAGCAGCGCTAACAACAGCTGCGGTCCCGAAGACCAAATGGACATCGAGACGAAGCTGATAAGGCCATCTTCCAGCGACCGCTCGGATTTTGAGTCCGTGACTCGGGCGCCGTGCTCGTCTAACGGTAGTGGCGGGGAGGACGACGAGTCGGAGGCTGTGGACCGGGAGCGGGGAGCCATGGGCTTGAACAAACAGCGCGCCCTGGAGGGGAGCGGCCTGGTCGGCGGCAGGGAGCAGGAAGTCTCCGTGGAGATCGGCGAAACCTATTTGTGTCAGCGGGCTGATAAAACTTGGCGTGAGTCTTCCTTTATTAAATAAAATATTAAATTGCATATTTACGTATTGATTGACATTTTTTTGCAATTGCGCTCTCTCTGTGCGATTTCTGGAGGGACGCACAGATGCCTGCTTGAATGTGTTTACACTTTTGCTAGATAGATGAATATCATTTGCGAAGAAGTGCGTGTGCCTTTTCCTGGTAAATCCAGTTAAAGTCCGTGAGCCTGACATTATTTTCTGAGAGCGCATGGCGTAAAGTGATCGGTAATTTCGTCAGAAAGGCTTGGAAATCCTCTGGCTAACTCTGAATCGCGGAGCTCCCACGCGCTAAGTCCCATGTTTACAGAGTTAGCATGTCGGTTCGTGGGCTTGTATCGCTGGTCAAGTTAGTGTGAATTGATTTCTTTTGTCGTCTTAGTTTATGAACATAGTGTGTCTTTCCTTGACTCAGATTCGGCCGAAGTTATCCAGTCCAGGCTAAATGAGCAGGAGGGACGAGAGGAATTCTATGTCCATTACGTGGGCTGTAAGTATCCCCTTTTAATACCCTAGTTATCGGGAGGTGCGCTTCCCCACCTAACCGCAAACACTGGCACTTTTATGTTAGTTAACAGAAGATTGGATGAATGGGTGGGCAAGTCGCGCCTAGCCCTGACCAAAACCGTGAAAGATGCCGTGAGAAAAAGTGTGGAGGGGTGCAGCGGTGCGGAACTGGGGGAGCAGCCGGAACGGAAGATCACCCGAAACCAGAAGCGCAAGCATGATGAGATCAATCACGTCCAGAAGGTTCTTATAACTGTACCAATTTTCCTTCGTTTATGCAAGTTGATGATACTGATTTGTTTTTATTCCTGGATGTGATGCAATACTTTGTGAGCTAGTTTTCAGAACATAACATGCACCATGTGAGTCTGGTTCTCACAGATTCATTGCATCGGTTTGTCCTTCAGACATATGCTGAGATGGATCCAACAACAGCTGCCCTTGAGAAAGAGCATGAGGCGGTAAGTGGGTGTGACCAGTAGCTGAAATATCATATTTTATATCTCTAAGAGAACAAAAACAAACAAATGCTATATAAGTTACTTTTTAGAACACACTGCTTAAGGATTGTGACTTGCCTCTCTGGGCCAGCTACAGAACAAGAGCTGCTGCTTCACATAAAGTTAGCCAAGGGAAATCTGTTTTGCCCCGGTGTTAAATGTGTAAATTATTAATATAATTTCGCAGTGGTTCTTCTTGAGTTTTTTTTTTTTTTTGCAGGCTTGTTTGGAGTTTTGATTTAGCACTGGAAAATGCTGCTTCATTTTTATTTCTAACTAGCCAATTTGATTCACTAAAGAAATGGGGATTGTTCACTAGGAATTATGGGATTTGATATTGGATGTATGGACTGCATGGAGATGGGGACATTGCTTTTAATTGCACAATAGACTGCAACTACCAAGTAGAATAGTAATGCTCCATCAGTTCTCCTCACACACAAACTAGCACGCAAAGCCTCTGTCTCTCACACTCGAAATGGTATCACACAGGTGCTACTGCAATAAATTCATTCATTGCACAGTTTTTTTTTTTTTTGGTAGCACATGCAAGATTGTAAAGCCATATTGTGCTGAGCTCCTCCTACTATCACTGATAAGTCTGTGCATTATAAGGCTTTTGGTTCTATCATGTCACCATGTGTCTCTCCTTAGATCACCAAAGTCAAATATGTGGATAAGATACAGATCGGCAATTTTGAGATTGACGCTTGGTACTTCTCCCCATTCCCTGAGGACTATGGCAAGCAGCCCAAGCTGTGGATATGCGAATACTGTCTCAAATACATGAAATACGAAAAGACCTTCAGATACCACCTGGTTTGTTCACCACTGTAGACTATAGAGTGTGAACTACATCTTTCTCTATCATATCTGAGCCCCGCCACCCTTATTATATACAATGTATTTGCCTTCCTGCATTCTGATCCTGTGTTGCTTGTCTGTTTTTGTCTGTAATTTCACTATTGGATGGTGTTTGATATTGCTACTGCTTCCCTCTCTGGAATTAAGTCTGTTCTATCTTGTCTGTCTACTGCTAGATCTAAGGTGAATGCAGGAAATTATGTAAAAATGTATTTAAAATCTTGCACTAACATGATGGGTAGCATTAAGCAATTTTTAGCATCATGGATACAAAGTGTATGTTCACTGTCACTGACAGTTCATTTCCACCACCTTTCATCAGTCTCAGTGTCAGTGGAGACAGCCCCCAGGGAAGGAGATCTACAGAAAAAGCAATATATCTGTTTATGAGGTTGATGGCCGAGACCACAAGGTAAGCTGTTCCCTTACATCTATCAGGTATTTCCCGTTGAATCATTGCTTTGGATTCTTTCAATTTGTGTTGTTTTTTTTGATGCTGTATTGAGGACTTCTAAATTACCACTATTATCAGCATCGTAACCAATTTTGCATGGTCAACACATCAATAAGACACACAGCAGAATTTACCACATCATACCACATACTGTGTGTGTGTGTGTGTGTGTGTGTGTGTGTGTAAGTAAAACCAATAAAGTTAAAACAAAAAATAGAAAAATTTAAGAGAAACTTTCAAATCACACAAGAACACAATTACATATAATTAAAAACCTCTAAAAGCCTCAGCGAGTAGGTGAGTTTTTAGTTTAGATTTATAACATTCAGTGGAAGGTGCTGCTTCAGCATGTAGCAACTGGCTGTTTCACAATCTCTGCCCTACCGCAGAGAAAGTGCAGCCCCCTTCTTTCCATCAGTGTCATTTTGGGACAAAAATCAGAAGCTTGTCAGAAGACCTTAATGCTTGACTGGGACAATATGGGAGAATAAGCTCACTCTATATAGGGCTAGCCCATTCAACACTTTAAGCACAAACAGTAAAAAATTAATTCAAATCTCTAAACTCTGAAATTAAAATCAACTCTAAACTTCACTGCCAGCCAGTGCAATAAAGCTAATCTATGTTTTATGCGTGCAGGATGCAGGAACATAAGAACCAATGAATAAGGTTGCCACAGAGACCCTGCAATTGCAGAGAGCCAAAACAGTTATCACTGCTTATATGGAGTCCTATTGCTAAAATGACATTAACTGTTGATTACGTTTGTAGTATACGGCCAAGAGGCAGATGATTTACGCCATCTACTGTTGTATTTGTATATTGACATTTAAATTCTAGTTCACAATTAGAAAATGAGGTTTTTTTAGATGTAATTATTCAGCCGAATCGGGTAGTTTTTCCTTTCTTCTTATGACCATTTTTTTTTTTGCCCATTAGTGTCATTCTGTGTATTAATCTATACATTGTATAAGGCAAAGTGCTTTATTAATTGCTTTTCAGTTTTTACAGTGGAATTTCTGATGTTGTGGACACCATTTTGTGGGGTCCAACAAAGATCTGTGAATTCCATCAAATAACTTAAAAAATCTTGTGTTTTATTCAGTCATGGTTATGGTTAGGTTGGGGTTAGTCGTCATTTTGGGATTACAGTTTTTCCTATAGAAATGAATGCAGAGTCCCCACAAAGATGTTCTTACAAACCTTTATGTGTGTTAGTTATACTAAATTTGTTTTGGTGATGCATTGTTTACTTTTCAAGTGTTCTCAAACAATACCACCGCAACCTTAACTTAGACAAGCGGGAGGGAATTAGTGATGTGTCCTTTGCGAACGAATAGACGTTTTTGTTGTAACAGTAACAAATCAAATCAAATCACAACTTTTTATTGATCCCCGTGGGGAAATTGCTTTATTGGGGAAATTCTTATTTACGCCTCCCTCAGCTTGCTCTTTGTAGAGCAAGCTGTCCGCGAAGGGCTGCCACCTGTTGGGGCGCCCAGGGAGCTGGGGGTTAAGGGTCTTGCTCAAGGACCCGCAGACATCACCTTGTGATTATGGTACACATGCTTAGCCCACTGAGCCACATGCTGCCCCTTAACAATATATTATAACAATATATTACAAACATATGTAATGAAATAATTACTTCTCAAGTTCTGTGGAGGATTTAGGTCTTTATTAAAAATTTCTTTTGACATTAAGGATATCATCTTCTAGAGGCCTTTGAGATGACATGTATTGAGTAGGTGTCCATTATTCTTGCCTACAATTACATGTTAATTTAACTCATTCATTCATTCTAGTTTTTTATACTTACCTAATCAGTATACATTGTCTTCTAACCCAGAAGCCCAGGTTCTCCTGGCTGAGGTAACCTAGCAGATGACTCGTATTGATAGCACAGATACCACTCACCATGCAGCTGTTACTTGGCAGGTTATCATGCCACAGAGGGTGATTAGAGGCCTAAGGATCCATAATATAACATTTCAATTCATATATTCTAGATTTGGTACCAGCCTGGTCATTCTGTATGTGATCTCTCTCGGTTAATTAAAAACTGAAGGGTGCATTGGGGAACTGTGTATGTGAAGAAGAAAAAACATGTACAAAATGTGCATTCTGCCAACGCAAACATTTCTAGGCATCACCCGGCTACCTGTATGTAGACACAGAGTGCTTTTCCACTGCACCAAGTACTTTCTTTGCTACTTTCTTGGAATATAAAAAGTATGGTACTTCAAGGTGTTGGTTTTCTGCTGTAGTATGTTATACAAAATACTTTCTTTTTATTCTGTCCTGATCTTGTATCTGTTCTTCTGACCAGATCATAATTAAATCTTGGATCACTTCATTGGTCCACGCATCCATTGTTTTATTTATTAATTTTTTTTGCTTTGTTTATCATTGTCTTCTGAGTTCACAATGGTTTTCAAGGCAGCATTTGTATTGTTTCAAATATAGGCTATTCGGATAACCAATTGACAAAGAAGGCATTTCAAGTCCCACCCCAAAGTACCGAAGTACCAAACAAGTATCCCCGCTGTTTTCACACTTTTGGTACTGGAACTTTTTGGTACAGGTACTCAATGGAAAAGGGAAAGGACAAAAAATTGTTGTAGTTGGTGCAGTAGAAAAGCGCCCAGAGTATCACAGCCATACAAATTTTTATTTGAGTGACGAAGTTTGCTCTCATTGCAGAATTAGTTGAATAAATAGTGTTTGCTTGCAGAGAGGGGGGAAATTTCTGCATTTTTCTTTAGCTTATACACGTTTCCTGCTGTCATAAGAATTTGTTACATGCACTTTAGAAAAGAGACTAGGCATGGGTCAAATTGAGTATACAGTGCATCATGCATTAAAATTCTCAATGATTTACTTTGCAGTCAGCTTATTTCCTGATTTTTAATATCAACACTTGCTGTGTATGTTCTGCATTGTCCTCTGTCAAGGCCCAATGATTAGTGTTACTTTTAAACATTGTTTGCATTGCCATTAGTAGAGGTGCTGTTACATACTTTTTTTTTCTGGTGTCCAATCCCAAGTTTTTCATGAATTCTTGATGCTGCAAAAGGTAAAGAGAATGTGTGTATAAGAGTCGGCCAGGAAACAAAATGTGTGAATGATGTATCAATTATTTGGATACAAGATAATTAGGGAAAATAAGCAGTCTTCCCAAAAGAAGGTTAGGGGAAGAAACTGGGCTACTTGAAAAATTGATGGGAGGCAGTTTGATTTAAAAAGCTCAATTAAGGGATGTTGCTATTGTTCTGAACACAATTGTAATACATAATTGTGCTAAAATGTCCAAAAATGTGTGCTGTTATTATGCTTAGTTATATGAATACTAATAATGGAATGTTTTAATTCTGGCCACACTTTCATTGTTTTGCACTGTGTCTGTTTCTGTGCACTTTATGTACCATGTACCTTGTCACTTAATTCAAAAGAACTTTCCCCTGGGGTCAATAAAGTATATATCTAAGTATAATTTTTAATCAATATTTACATTTGTATCTTTTTTTGTCTTTTGCTGCAGATATACTGTCAGAATTTGTGTTTATTGGCAAAACTCTTCTTGGATCACAAGACCTTGTATTTTGATGTGGAGCCTTTTGTGTTCTATATTTTGACTGAAGTTGACAGGAACGGAGCCCATATTGTGGGTTATTTTTCCAAGGTAGTACACACATCATATTACATACCTTCTCTATAGAAGGATTCAGTAAATATGCTCTGAGCTGTTTAAGTACTAAGGCTAAATGCTAAACTACAGTGTGTGTGTGTTTGTTTATAAACAAGTGTAAATAATTCTGCCCCCTTGAGTGGTCCTGAAACAGTATTTCACTCATTAAGTGGTTGTTCCCCTTGAGTGTTGTCAAAATATAATCCACTCCTTTGAATTGTTAATAATCACTGATGTCAGTTTTTGTGATTTCAATCACCAGGAGAAGGAGTCTCCAGATGGAAACAATGTGGCTTGTATCCTCACACTACCGCCTTACCAACGCAGAGGATATGGAAAATTTTTAATTGCTTTCAGTAGGTACATTGTTTTGAATATTTTGGTATATGAAGCAGGGGTTTATTTTTCAGAGTTGATTACAATGTTCTGTTGATTTTGCTCAGTATTCTTACTTTTTGTCACTGGGATGTGAGCATGGGATGAAATATAGACCACAGTCCAGTGACCACAAGTTGTCAGCTGTCTGCACAATCATGTTTTGTAGCTAAATATGGGACACAGGTCTTGAATATTAAGAAGCACTTGATTGCTTACAAGTACTCTGTGCATCCATCTGTCCATACATCTTACTGCTTATCCTGCACAGGTTTGCAGGACTAAATACGATGCTCAAAAAATTAAGGAACACTTTTTAATCAGAGTATAAAGAGGTAAGGAGCTTGCTCTGAGTACAGTGCTGCACCCACTACACGACAAACCTCCTCAGGGATGAGAACCTGAGTGCAGCCATGTGACAAGCAATACCTCAGTACTGGACTAATCTGAAGGGACCGGTGTGGGTCCTTTTCCAGTGGCTGGAGTGCCAATCCTGCCAACAACCCCCAAGTTAATCCCTGTAAATTGGAGGACCTCTTTATAGGGCTGGATGTAGATTAACGTCATATCCGGTTAATCTACATCCAGTTGTGGCACAGATCCCTAACCTCAGAGCCACGAGCCAAAGTATAGCATCAAGTCAATTAAACTTCTGAGATTTTGATCTGGTCAAATAAGTAGCAGCGGGGAGAGCTGGACAAGTCCTTAACCCATCTGCAGGACCAGTATCTGCTTCTTTGTGCAAGGAACAGGATGAACACTGCTAAAGTATGGCGTCACATCAAATTCAAAACTCACTTGCGTTAGATGCCGAACCTAATGCCTGCCTCAGCATCCCAATAACGTGTGTTGCTACATTCTGTAACTATCTGTTTTATATTGATAGGGAAACTGGCAAGGGGCAATGAGAATGGGGGAAATTACTTATAGATAAACCATACTTCATCTGCCAATAGTGTTTGCTGTCAGAAACGGCGTGACTCCGCTCCCAAACTGTCAAAGCCTCCCCCCCGGCGGAACAAGAGCTCAGAAATTCCATCGAGCACAGAGCGCGGCCAAAGGAAATGTGCTTTGCGTGCAAGCCCACTAAGACTTTGGGAGGAGAAAAATGCAGTAGAGAAGGTGATATTATGATGAACGCATACACAGCTATTCGGCCTGTGCTTGTGAGTTTCACTTTTGCGCTCGCGAGTGGCACATTTATGCGTGAGTTTTGACTTTGATGTGATGCCATACTAAAGCCTTACAAAATGGCCTCCAGCAGGCCACTTGTGTGAATGTCTCTGACCAAACAATCAGAAACAGACTTCATGAGGGTGACCTGAGGGTCTGATGTCCTCTAATGGGCCCTGTGCTCACTGCCCGGAACTTTGGAGCTCGATTAGCATTTGCCATACAATACCAGAATTGGCAGGTCCGCCTCTGGAGCCCTGTGCTTGACACAGATGAAAGGAGGTTCACCCTGAGCACATGTCACAGATGTGAAAGGGTCTGGAAAAGCTGTTGAGAACGTTATGTCGTCTGTAACATTAGTTAACATGACCGGTTTGGTGGTGGATCAGTGATGGTCTGACATATCCTTGGAGGGATGCACAGACCTCTACAGGCTAGACAGCGGCACCTTATCTGCCATTAGGTATTGGGATGAAATCCTTGGACACATTGCCAGACCCTACGCTGGTGCAGTGGGTCCTGGGTTCCTCCTGATGCATGACAATGCCTGGCCTTATGTGGCAAGAGCATGCAGGTAGTTCCTGGAGGATAAAGGAATTGATACCATTGCTGGCCCCCACACTTACCTGACCTAAACCCAATAGAACACCTCTGGGACATTATGTTTCAGTCCAGCACACACAGCCAGGTTGCACCTTAGGCCAGGGCTATTCAAATCACGGTCCTCAAGGACCGAGCACTGCTGTTTTTCCAGCTTTCCTTTACCTGAGAGCCAGTTGTGAAAGCTCTGGCCAGTTAGAGCCAGAAATTAAGATAACTACCTGGGAGACTTGAAAACAAGGCCTGGATTTGGAATTGAGGGCCAGATTTGAATAGTGGGGTCTTAGACTGTCCAGGAGCTCAGTGATGCCCTGGTCCAGATCTGGAAGGAGATGCCCCTGGACACCATCCGTCATCTCATTAGGAGCATTAGCCCTGATGTTGTCAGGCATGCATACAAGCATATGGGGGGCATACAAACTACTGAGTATGATTTTTGGCGTTGCTGCAATGAAATTCTGGCAGAATGGACTAGTCTGCCACATCGGTTTTTCACTTTGATTTTCAGGGTATGTTTGAATTCAGCCCTCTGTAGGTTGATAATGTTAATTTCGATCAAACAATCCTTTCGTTTCTAACATATTACCCAGTCCTTATCAGTATAGATATCCAGCATGATTTTTTCTCATTGAGATCTGATTTGTTTTTCAAGTGTTTGAGCAGTGTATAACTACCACTTGCTTAATTACCAAAATTGTGTGTCTGTGTGCACCAAAAACTTTTCTCCTTACAGTACTGTAGATATTATTCTTCCCACAATTCTCCTTTCCTGTAGGTTATGAACTTTCTAAGCTGGAAAACACAGTTGGTTCTCCCGAAAAGCCCCTTTCAGACCTTGGGAAGCTGAGTTATCGCAGTTACTGGTCATGGGTGCTGTTGGAGATCCTCCGAGATTTCCGGGGGACATTGTCCATCAAGGACCTCAGGTATGCACGTATGAGATTAAAATCAGTGTCCGTATCTTAATCTGTTACTTGTGGTTTTGCATTTTACCAATTATTCGCCTTCCTTTGCATTATCATTAAGTCAAAGTGATGGCGTCTGTTGTCTTTGCTTCCTGGTTCATTCTGCATTCCTTTAGTCAGATGACCAGCATTACACAGAGTGACATCATCAGTACGCTACAGTCACTAAACATGGTGAAATATTGGAAGGGGCAACATGTCATATGTGTGACACCGAAACTGGTTGAGGAACACCTCAAGAGTGCCCAGTACAAGAAGCCACCAATTACAGGTAAAAAGCTTGACAAATATCAGTGCCTGTCTTCATATACTTATCAACATTTACACATTGGCATTCATTTTTGTATGTTGGGTTTGTGCTTTAAGGGGTTCAAGATGTTTTTGACCTCTGGTGGGTTTTTTCAGTTGCATTCAAAGCGTCTCTGTTAAACCTTTGTTTTTTCTCCAGTAGACACAGTTTGTCTAAAATGGGCTCCACCGAAACACAAGCAGCCAAAGTTCTCTAAGAAATAGGACAAGTGCAGGAGAAAGTGGACTAAAGAAATTGAACACGTGGTTATAACATGTAAATGTTACCTGATTTCCATTTATTGTTATATTGTTGGCTTCCATTTGTTGTAAAATGTTTTCCGTAGCTTCAATTTTTTTTTAATAAATACGAATAGTGATATTCCAAAATTGTCTCTGGACTTTTTTTCATGATTGTCTGCTTGAGGTCTTTTGAGGTACTTTTATTTGTAAAGAGTACAGTGCATGTCCTCAACACACATATGATTACTACAGGGCTTAAAGTGCCTGCCTACTGTGTGGGACTTATAACAGAAATGAATGTGGTACGTCATGCAGACAACCAGAATTACAACTACATAGAAACCTGTTAGTTGTGTAAACAGACCCACCCTGTTTTATAGAATTTCTAGAAAGAGGTAGGCACAGTAATGTGAGACTTGACTTTCTTGAAGTTCCTGTAGCTCAGGGTACATGTTTTATATAAATTTTTAAAAATATTTTGCGCACATAATACATTTATCTTTTAATATGTTCAACTCTGCCTTATCCAGTATCTTTTAATTTAAAATATAACATAAGTACAAGGCCCTCGGTAGTTTCAGTTATCCCTGATGAATGAGATTAGATTGTGCTGCCAGTTCTGGTTTCTGGAACCTGCTTCGAGGTATCTACCATAGTACAATCAAGTGGCGCGAGCGGCGGCACTTTAAAGGAATGAAATACTCAATTTTGAACCTTTCCAGTTGTTTAAAAATGAAGAATTGCACGAAATAATCAAGCAGTGATCTGTTAATCCAGATTTTTTAAGTTATTTCTTTTGTTTTCTGTTCTCTAACCTGTAAAGGTGAACGTAATGGATGGCCGAGCTTATGATTGGCTGCGCTACTCAGGAGCTGCACGTGAGGTAACGCTCGGGACTTGCCTTCCGTTCTAGCCCTTTGCATTTGCTATAGTTGTATTTTGTGATCGAAACGGAGAAGAAAGCGGCGTATAATCGAAAGAAGAAATCGAAAGTCTTGCGTATAACAGTTTTAGACAGATGCGTTTTGTTCTCTTTTGTTGGTGGGAGTTCGTAATTGGTAAATCGGTTTGTTTAAATTCCTTGTTTGGAGGCGTCTGGATATCAAACCAAGCTGATTTAGAACGAAACGTAAGTTATTGAAGGTGTATCGGAAGCTTTTCGTGACAAACGTTGAAAAGTGACTTCGACGAGGTGGGAATTCATAGGTATCTATATTCTTAATCTTTTAAAATTATTTTCGGCTTTGTTTAAACAGGTCTAGTTATTTTACGTAAAGTAAAAGCGACACGTGTATAAAAGATACAGTTTTAATATATTAGCCTTTCTGTTTCTTTGTGTAATGCATTATCTGTCTTTAAAGGATGTTGGATTCGGATTTTCTAGCGATTATACACCTGGTCATGCTAGGTGAGTCCTTGTTTTGTATTTCGCACGTATCGTCTAGTATTATTAAATATACAGCATCATTCTTCTGTGGTGTTGTGAATGTTAAAGAACACTGTTGTAGCCATAATAATCACGTTTTGCCTCTCGATAATGTTTCCACTTACACTATATACACTTTTTAAAACCTTGCGATCTCTAACAGGTTTTTGGACATGTGAAGCTCAAGGTAATCTTCATTACCATTTTAATAGTTATTAGTCCGCTTTCGTATTTATTGTAGTTTCTGAATGAACGCATTTTTCTTACAAATTTTAAGTGTGTGGTCAGCCTCCCATAACTAATAGGATTGTTGGAGGAACTAATGCACTGGTCGGTGCTTGGCCATGGCAAGTGGATATTCAGACCAGCGGGAATGGTCACACTTGTGGAGGTTCCATCATCTCCGAAGGCTGGGTTTTGTCTGCTGCACATTGCTTCCCAAAGTAAGTGAATGTAGTTCTATGCCATACTACTACATGAGCTGTTTTCTGACACAAAACTTTTTTTTTTGTTCTTGTTTGCTACTTTTCTTTAGCACAATAACGCCATCAGATTATGTGCTTTACCTGGGCCGACACTCTCTCAATGGCAATAACCAGTATGAACAGCAAAAGAGTGTGGCTAACGTGCTGATTGTGAACGGATATACGGATACCAAACATGACAAAGACCTGGCTCTGGTGCAGCTAGATAGCCCAGTCACCTGGTCAGACTACATTCAGCCAATCTGCCTGCCTTCTGCCAACACCCTGTTCCCTGCTGGAATGCTCTGCTATGTCACTGGCTGGGGCAATACCCAGGAGGGTGGTGAGTAGATGATCTTCATACTAGATTTCCATCAGGTCTGTGGGGAATGGTTTGTGAAAGACAGTAAGGGCAACAGAATGAATAAGAAATTAAACTAATGAAGTCAGTTTTATGTTCTTATATTTTTTCTTTTTTAGATATTGGGTTGCGTGGATAATCTGGAGTGTTACTGGGTTTAGAGTCAGTGATCTGATGTACTAGGTATTTATATACTGATAAAAATCAGAAGCTGTTTACAAAGTTATTTTAAAAATCTGTGCTGATGTCACACTTTAATCATGCATGCTAGTTCAGGTAGTGGTGAACCAGTTTGATTACATTTATGTACTTTTTTGTGTGGAATACAAGGCTGGGCAAGAAAACAACTGATGATTTTCTGAAATGCAATACCCTTAGTAATGGAGTAATTTTTCCCTTCGCTTCACCTGTGTGACCAGCTGCATTCAATATGTTTGATGGTCATGTTTCATGGCCGCTGACAGCCAATAGGAATCATGCATTGGGATGCATATTGCTGACGCTCCTATTGTAATGTGAATGTGAGTCAACATCTCTCCTGTTTCAGACCAAAACAAACTGGCCTGGGAAAGGTTGGAATGGATAAAATCCTTAGTGCATACAGATAGATATTTAATGAAATGCCAGTCTGGATTGCTTGCAGATCATCACCACATGGTCTATCTAATGCCAACACTCTCCCAAAGCTGGTACTTCACATACAGTACATATGTAATACACTATGTAAATCTTTGGCCAAATGTAAGAAGATAAAGGGATAAATATATAGGTTGTCCCTGGGTTAGGAATGTCCTACTTATGGACAACTCCTACTTAAAAACAAACAAACCCTACTTCTGAGCAGACTCCCATAAATCCTATCATATTAAATATTTTGGTAAAATACAATGGTCCGTAATCACAAACACACACACTACTTTGTGACTCATGAAAACATTGTGCAGCTTCAGCGGTTCATCAACTTTAGGTATAGTATGTAGTATAGCTGTAACTTTTTTCAGAAATCAAGTTTATGCAGTTTTCCAACTGTATTACAAACATTGAGAGATGAGAGATTTCAGTGTTTATATGTGCGCTTTATGTTGAACAGCCCAACTTTCTCATCATTGGCGGTGAATTGACACAGTGCAATTAACAAATGTATAAAAACACATAATATTAAAGTTACATGGTGTATATTGTCTCCAAAGTTTAATGCTTAAACCACACTTTATAGGACATGTCTGTATTATTTAGGTTTATGAATTTTTCACATCTTTGAATATCAGTTAAAAAGTGACAGCCCTACTATGTAGTTACTTTTATTATTGTTGTATTAATATATGTGTTATTGGTCCAACATATCTACAGATTTGACTTAGACTGACTTAGGCTACGAACAAAGTCATTCACTGAGGACTGCCTGTATAGCAGTGGTTTTGGTTGCATTTTTAAAATTATATTCAAGGCATTTTGGAATTGTTCTTTTCTGTGCTTTCTTGCCATTGATCCCAAATGAAGGTATTTTCATAATCATACATAAAGCATGTTTGCTTCTATGTTTATAAGTTTTGGTAGTGCTCCTATGTGAAATAAATTTAAGTAAAAAATGTAGCATGCGATGATAATGAGCTGTGGTTGTTTGTCAGCCTACCAAATAAGTTTCTATATAGGTTTATTAATTTGTTGTCTCCCTGGCGGTCAAAAGCAAAACTTTTTCATGTATGAGAACTGCAGTAGTTTTACTTGCATTAAAAAAAAAACACATAACCAAAAGTTTAAGTTTGTGTGTGAATTCTGTCCACCCCCCACCCCCACAAATGCTATTTACATATGAGATCTTTAGATGTTTTGTTCATTGTTTTTGCTCTTCACAGTAGCTTATTAGTCCTGAAAATGTTTGTATGTCCTGAAAATTTTACCCCATTTACAATAAACCCAGCCCTGCATTCTTATGTTTGTTGTCACGATCAAAGCGCTTCTTCCTACCTTCGGGCTACCCATATTTTTTTATGTTTTAAAAACTTGTTTTGTTGGTTTTATGTTCCTTGAATAAATTCCATGCTAACTGTGATGTTATGCTGGATAGCGAAGCATGGCTGGATGTTGCATTTATGGTTGAAATTTTTGAATTGTACAATTATAAATGCAAACCATGCCAATGGAAATTATTACTTTAACAAAGAACCTTATTCAGAAAATCTTCAGTAATGCTTCTAACAGTGTTTTGTCATTAGCCTTCATACATTGTTGTAAACCTTTTGCTCATCAAGTAAGAATGGTTTTCATTAGATTGCTCAGCGTTTGGGGATTTTTACTTGCCTGTCTTTCAAGGTTTTTTTTTTTTTCCCTCTCTCTACTCTTCTTCCAGTTTCCCTTAGTGGTGTGGGGATCCTACAGCAAGTGGAAGTGCCCATCATTGATCAAAATTCCTGCCAAGCAATGTACCAGATTGGGACAGATAACCCTGTGTCTATTTCGTCAGACATGCTCTGTGCTGGCTATCCAGAGGGTGGGAAAGACTCCTGTCAGGTAAGCTATGCTTTTTCAGATCATGCTGATGTGACTGATTTTTGCTTACCTGCTTCCTCTAATAAAACAGAGATTTTAGCGCAGCACCTGTTAACCTCTGGTTTTATTCCTGTCCAATTTGACAGATTTTGCAGTTTTTTTCTGTTGTAAATGTTCTTTTATCTGATTACCATCCTGAAGAGTAAACATCCAAACATATGGATTTAATGTTATGAATATTTTAAAGTAAACTACAGTATCTTTCAGCCCTAACACACAATGTATTCACAAAAATAACACTAATTGGTTATATGTACAGTATTATGTAAAATGATGTGGCTAAGCAATGGGGCTAACTTTCATTTTGATGTACAGAAATTGTAGAAAGTAAATTAAAATAGTTTAAGTCAAATTGGTGATAAAGGCAGGCTAGCCTACTCAGAGAGGGTAAACAGCATATATCTATGGCTAACCTCGTACTATTGGGTGAGTCTGTCAAACCTGAATGTCATCTTTTATTTCCATTGCAGTCATGCTGTGGTGATATTTAAGTTCCACAGTGCAATACTGGCAGACAATTGCATTTTCATTCAATTTTAATATGAAGTGCTTTTTTACAATGTTTATGCTTTTACTCTTCATTTGGATCCTCTCACTATATGTGTAGCCTACCTTCTGCCATATTTCTGAGTAATTGAGAAGGAATATTTTAATCGATGCCTTTTAGTAATTCAGTTTGAGTAATTGTGACAGCTCTTATTCACTATTAGTAGTGTGGAACACTGTAATGTATTGATGCATTCCTGATAACTCTGAACTTGAAAATTTCCAGCCACCTACCGTATTTTCCGCACTATAAGGCGCACCTAAAAGCCTTCAATTTTCTCGAAAGCCGCCAGTGCACCTTATAATCCGGTGCGCCTTATATATGGATCAATATTGAGCCGCAACAGGTCTCGCAACTACGAGAAGCAGCCGCCGACTCCATTTTCTCCCGTAGAAGAAGTAACGCGCTATATTGTGATTGCACTAATGTTTGATTTACTGTAACGGTATCAGACTGTTTCTTTTACGTGTTTACTGAATCGAGGAAAAGTTCCCCTCCACTACGTGATAAAAATGT
>JAODKE010000101.1:33018036-33030537 GCA_026779605.1 Mormyrus hasselquistii | reverse complement strand
TCATAGCAGAGTCTTAAAGCACTTATGTAAGTTGCTCTGGCTAAGGGCGTCTGCCAAATGCTGTAAATGTAAATGTATTGGGACAAGTCATTTGACACTGATTTCATCCATGTCAAAATTCCAGGATCATAAAGCACAAAGTGGAAAAATATAAACCTGCAAGTTTGAACATTTTGCGTGCATAAATATTCCACTCGCGACCACAAATATGAAACTTGAAAAGAAAATAAAGCTACGGAAGCGTAATGTGTTCACTTGAAAAAAAATAATTCTGCTTTGTTTTTCTGAATTAATTGCATAATTATCTCGGAATTTCTGAGAGTTTTCATGTAAAATAAAAATACGCTGTTTTAATGAATTATTGAGAGTTTTCATGTAAAAAAATGCTCTGTTCAGTCTTTGTTAGCTGACACCACACTCGATGTAGCCACAGTGTATTGTGGGTCGAATCACCATTTTGGTTGTATACAACACGAGAGTGAGCATTTGCGTCCGGTATTATCTTTGGCAAGATGGGACACTCATACTATGTGAAAGGATGTCATACTAAATCAAATGGTAGAAATGGCAGAAAGGCGGATCCACAACAGTTTTTTTTCAGTTTCCCACTTGGAAAAGAGGATATGGACAGCAGGTAGAGGAGGTAACGGAAGAGGCATCTGGTGGCCTGGGTCTCAGTGGTGAGACAGAAGGAGATCTGTCAATACGATATTTCCTTTAATGCTTGTTTGCGCTCGGTATGAACTTTAGAAGGCAACTAAGGTGTTTTTTAAGTAATATTTTTTTTTTTTTGTCTTCTAAAGTTCATTAAACTAAAATCGCTGTTCCTTTTCATCTGCTGCAAATGTCAGTCCACAACTAGTTGGCACCTTAACATGAACGATGGGAGCTGGCTCCTGTCTGAAAACTGTTTAATTTTTTTTATTATCCTATCATTGTCTTGTATCAATCTTTACCACACTGGTCAGCCTCATGCACTGACTGCTCTTTATGTTTTTCCACGTAATTTATTTTTTATTTATGTGGCATATCCTGTTCCATTTTCAGTGTGAATTGTTTGCAGTGTGTTTCAGTCCGAATGGTTTGTGTTTTGGATAGTGTGTGTATTATTTAAATTTTTATTTGATATGGACATGACAGTAGCATTACAAGTTAGTGATGCAAAATGACACTTCATCTCTTTTCCATCTAGTGGGCTCAAAAAATACAGCAAATGGTTCGTAAGGGGTCATTTTGTCAATCACTAATTTAGTGCAACACATTTATGCACAAGGAATAGATTCATTGGGTTTACTCTCTGTAGCAAAACAGTGATTCAGTACACATGTAATAGTTTTTGATGTTTTTACAGCACTTTTTTTTAATAGCATTCTGGAAATAATTACTTTTAATATACATTTATTGCTAAATGTGGTTGAATTATAAAAAAAAAGTGATACCAAATAGGGAGCCAAAAGAGCCGGTTATTTTGCTTACTATAAAGAATTGGAGATCCCATCACTATTGTCCGTGATCTTTCTTTTATGAAGAAGCTGTTCTTAGTGTGCAGTCAATCACAACGCTATGAGCCAATAGCACTCATTGATAATCAGCCATGAGCCTGCCACCAAAGTGTCAAAACTACCCCCATGTCAAAACTCAAGCACAGAGAACACTTGGGCGGGGATATCTATCAATTTGATAAGCAAATAAATATTAGAGAAAGAAAAAAGACTGTTTTAGCATGCTATTATGACAGACACATACGCAGTTCTTCCTATGAGCACTAGTTTCATATTTCCGCTCACAGAGAGG
Source organism: Mormyrus hasselquistii (assembly GCA_026779605.1). Classification (NCBI taxonomy): domain Eukaryota; kingdom Metazoa; phylum Chordata; class Actinopteri; order Osteoglossiformes; family Mormyridae; genus Mormyrus; species Mormyrus hasselquistii. The sequence goes on along the minus strand of JAODKE010000101.1, from coordinate 33,028,743 downwards.
ATATTAATTCACGCAAAATGTTAAAACTTGCAGGTTTTATATTTTTGACTTTGTGCTTTATCACCCTAGAGATTTTACATGGATGTGATGCTGAAATTGACAAGCAATGTTTCTTGTATTTTGTACATATCTTGAACGCAGACATTTAAGTGCAATGATTTTTTTTTCTGCTTTTAATTGAAGTCATAGTCATTGGCTCCCAAATGGATAGTAAACACAAATGTTTTGTGTTTTATGTTATTGTAAAGGTGTTACTAATTAAAAAGCGTCCAGTAATGTTTCTCAATGAACTTAATGCAGAACTAATATTTTGGTTTCAGTTTATTAGTCGTTCAAATTAATGTTTTACTTTAAAACTTCCAGTTTTTTTTTTTTAAAGCAAATGAATGAAGTAATGACTTTTAATGTTCACAGACTGGTACTAAAAATTCCCAGACAGGGGTTATGCCACTGGATCTATTAGTGCTGCAAACCCCACAGCATTATAGACCCCCCTACCTTACAGTATAGGTATCGCTACTGAGAGTGAACATGCTTTATGGCAGTGAGTTCAATATGGCTGCCTACCATGACATTCTAGAGGCCCTTATTAAAGAGGGCTACTGCATTTCTTGATATTCTTTTTCTGATTTTATTGTTGATTTTTTTTGAAAGCTCATCAAACACAGGTTTCTCTACCTAAGTAGCTGGCTATGAGCTTGTGGTCTTTCCTTACTCAGACTGTCCCTTTGCGCTCTGAGCAGCAATGAGGGAAGTTACTCAAGTTACTTCTTGAGTGTAACAGGATGGTAAATTTTATGTACACTGTCCCACATGAAGGTAAAGGGTTTGTTTCTAGCTCATTATTTTTTTGTTTACGAATACTGTATACCAGGTAATTTCTGTTTGACAGTAATTCTTAATTACTTAATGTGTAAATTGTATAATAATCTCTGATTCTTCACTCTTAATATGTGTATGTTGAAGAGTCTAGAACAGACCTCTCTTTCTAAATAGAGGTAAAGGGTTTTTTTTTCTTCCCAATATTTGCTGTTAATATGACTACACTGCAGGGAAGAAAATATCAGTTAATTTTTAATTCTTGGTTACATAGTTTTAGTCACCGAGGTTAGTTTCTGTTTGGTTAAATTGACTGTGTATTGTATGTTTTTATACGTTTTGTGTTTGCTTCCTAATTATGTTTTATTTACTCTTTCCTTTTATTTTTCCTCTCATGTCAAGTGTGCCATTGTCATATCAATAACAATGCCCTGTCTTCACACCCATGGGCGTCACCCCTATTAGAGTAGATTAATGCCAGATGGTTTCAATCCCGTTTAACTATCAAAGTAAAAAAGGCTATTTTCCTGTATTCTGTATTTGTCTTGTTTTCCCTGCTCAGCATCCCATTTCCATTAGAAGTGATGTGAAGTAGGTGATGTCCTGTGAAAGTGATGAGCTGTTAGAAGAAGTGATGAGAACTTTGAGCATCCCAGTAGATCAACTGTGAAGATGCATAAACAGGTTCTGTCAGCAGAAATCTACCTTGATAGTGTGGTACTGAGACAGCTAGCTACCAAGGAAGATTGAGAATGTGGCTGGACCCTTGGGAGAACAGGACAGCTAATTTTTCTTCAAGACCTGATGTTCACCATTGGTGCCAAAATGCCTTCTGAAATGTAAGGGTGATGTATTGAGGGAATTCTTATTCTATTTTGGTAGGACAACCATTTTAATCATATTGACTTGCCCCTTTAATGACAGGGGAAGGCAGGACCAGCTGGATAGTCAAAGTTCTGTTTCTTTAGTGTAGTAAAAAAAAAAAAAAAAATAGGGAGTTTGTTGTAAAAATGCCAGTGAATTATTAATGATAAATACCTGGATGATGCTTTTAAATCCATTGCTCTGAAGCTAAGTAGTGAGGGGTTTAACAATAAGAGCAAATAGTATAGGAGAAATAGGACTGCTTTGGCATGTGCAATGGTACAGCTCCATAGTTACTGAATGGATGTCATCCATGTGAACTTATGCTGCTGGCATTGTGTGAACGAATTGAATCCATTAAATAAAGTTGGAGCAATTTCTTCTAAAGCAAAGAAATATTTCCATCCAATCCTATTGAAAGCTTTCTCAGCATCCAAAGACACTATAACTTCAGGTAAATCAGAACTGTGAGAGCAACATTTTAAATAGTCTCCTAGTGCTTTGGAAAGACTGCCTTGGTTTGGTACAGGAAGCCTGATTCACCCTAAACTTAGGAAAAGAAATTAGGTTGTGGACTACCCGAATGTGAGATGAAGAGTCTGCATAAATGAAAGGAAGTTACATTTATATAGTGCTTTTCAGGACACCCAAAACTTTACAGAACCAATGGGGAGCTACTTCAACCACCACCACTGTATAGCACCCACCTGCATAATGTGATAACCATTCTGCACCAGTACGCTCACCAGTAACTTTGCCTTAAATTGACTTAAGCATTGATAAATGCTCATTTGCACCACATTGTTTCTATTTTCACAGTGTTTACAAGCACTATTTACATGTATTACTTGCACAGTTGTTACTGTGTATTTTATGTACTTTATTTTATTCTATTTTCATTTGAATTCTTTTAATTAATTACAGTATTGTGTAGAATAACTGCAGTTTTATTTTCACATGCTGGGCAAAATAAATGACAAAATAGGTAAATCTACAAAATAAACATTTAGCCTTCCAACTCCACAACACTGATTCATTTTCTTGCCAACCAGGAATAGAGTATACAGTGGCAAGTAAATGTAACAGGCAAGTGCAAGTCTATAACATTGCAACAGGCGTCTTGAGTTGAAGGCAAATATGTAAGATAGATAACATGAGCACTTTATTGTGATTATACTGCAGTTAGATGAAATTCTGATGACATCTCTTTTGCGATTTCTACCTTGTTCTGGTAACACACACTTGTAGCATATTGGGTGTGTTTTCAGCAACATATCTGAGTTTGCAAAACAGATCTGAGTGGATAAGGTGCATCTGAAATCACATACTTGTTTGCTGCATAGTAGGAAAAATGGGAGTATGAACAATACATACAAATCCTCAGTATGAATGACACAGTAGGCTAGTAGTACCCAGATAAAATAGGCCTGCGACATTCTGTGAAATTCCAAAGTATCAGGCATAGATAAATGAGAATTCTCAAATGAGTGTCATGAAAATAGTGCCATCCTTTGGATGGGATGTAAAACTGAGGCCCTGACTCTCTAACCTCTCTAACAAGGTTCCCAATGGTTCTGTAATGCGCTTTGGGTTTCTTGAAAAGCACTACATTACTGTGCCATTCATTCATAAGTCCAGCTCAATAGATTTAGCCAAGTGGGGAGAGAGGGTGCAAACTCGTAATTTGACTGCATAGCTGTGTGCCAACAATAACAGAGCAATCTTTGGATACATGTGGAGCATTACATTCTGAGGCTGAAATTGTTTGGCATTTTACCCCACATACCATACCATTGCACAAATAATCATGAACCACATACTGAATGTATGTGTGTTCTCTATAAAATTGAAAGTGTTAGGTATCATTATTGTACAGTTAAAAGAAAGAAGGCTTGGTTTTTCAAATGATGATGATGAGGTATTTATATTAAGAGTAACTCAGTTTAACCAGACATCTTTATTCTGTTTGTTTTGTTTGGCACAAGCTTTTAATAAAATAATTATACTACCAGATATTTTTTTGTTGTTGAGGTCCATTACTCTTATTTATACTTAGAAATTTCTCATTAAATTATAAATTTAGTTATGGCTTTGTTTTACTCTCAGGGAAAAAAATCACTACAGTCGAGCACGGTTATTACGATTCGGCTTATAACGAAAACACGCTTGTAACGCTTCGATTCCAAATCGACGGATCTTCTTGGTGGCAAAATCTTTGATGAGGTCCTTAAAGTCCAGTTTTCTTGCCAATTGACATTCAATGGAGAGAAGGGCAAGGCTGTTCAATCTATCCTGGCTCAATGTTGATCTCAAGTAGTTTTTAACCAGTTTCATCTTGCTGAAAGCCTGCTCACTACCAGCAACAGTTACAGGTCAGGTGCAGAAAATCCTCAATTCAATGCATATTTCTCCAAAAATGCTCTGTAGCTGCAGCTTATATATGGCGTTAAGGAGCTGAAGAGGGGGCAGGTTATGAAGAAATGTGGCATTATACACTGTTTTTAGGAGCAGCATCTCATTCTCAAATTCAACTGAGAGATCTTTTGGGTATGTTCTTATCAGAGCCCGGCATGTTGCTTTTATCTGTTCTTCTGACATATCCTCCAACCTCAGAAGAGGTGCAAAAGATTCACATATGGCGGCTGTAGTCTGGAACCTTGCACTCAGATCACTGATGATGCTATCAATTGCAACATAAAACAAATTGTTTCTGAACGCCTTCTCTGCACTACACTCAGTCTCATCCTCTTTACTCCTACTCTCATCAGGCATTAATTTCCTTTTCCGTTTCCGCTTCTCTTCCCTCTTAAATTGAGCTGGGATCTCCATGGCTTGGGGTACTAAGGAGGCTTCAGTGAGAAGGGAGTCCCATTCATTACGAAGAGCCTGTATCTCCTCCTGTAGAGCCTTTATGTTTGTAGCCTGAATATCCAAAGAAATATCCCCTGTCTGAAGGATCAGATTTCTATTTTCAATACACTGTAGTACTTTTACCCACACAGTGAGTAAATGTACTGCATCAGAAGTTTTGAAATACTTATTTAGGCCATTTGCCTCAGACTTAGCTTCACTAGTAAGGTTGCATGTACCCAATACACCTTCTAGTGCCACCAGAACAGAAGGTGAATGTGTGGCCACAACTCGCACAGCTGCAATCCGTGCACCCCATTGGGTATCAAAGAGACGATGAAGAGAGCATCCAGTTTCCTTCTTCAGGATTGTCCATCGCTCTGGACTAGCGCTGAAAAAATTGTAGAGGCGATTAACATTGCCAAAAAATGTTGCAACCTTCTGACATGATTTAGCGACATGTACACCCACCAAATTTAGGGTATGGGGTGCACAGGGGGAATATACTGCAAACAGATTTGCTTTTAGAATCTGTGCTTGCACGCCTTTCAGTTTCCCTGATATGTTGGCTCCGTTATCATAGCCTTGTCCTCTACAGTCCTCTAATGGTATGCCAATGTCTTGCAGAACAGCCTGAATCATTTCAGAAATCTCCTTGCCTGTCTTTTTATAAAAGTCTTTAAATTGACAGAATCCCTCAGTTATCTTCCAAACATTGCTTTCAACATCCTGATGCACATATCTTAACAGTACATTCTGTTCGGTGTGAAAGATGTCTGGTGTTGAGTCACATATCACAGAGTAATAGATTGCGGTTTCTCTTTCTACCAGGATGGTGTTCAGCACTCTTTTGCCACAGACATCAATGAACTCATTCTGTGTCTCAGGACTCAGTGTGTTAACCTTGAACCTTTCTTCTTTTGCCTTACTTTCCCCAAGTGCTCTTTTAAAATGGGATCATAACGTGCAAGCAACTCAAGTGCCTAGAAAGTTTCCATTGTGTACATCATCTATATTTGAAGTTTTGCCTCTGAATGGAAGGTTTCTTGATGCTAAATGAAGGATCACATCCAAAAGCCTCTCAAGAATCATTCAATTCTTTTCTATTTCTGTCTGTATTTGTTTCTGAATGTGACTATCAACTCCTGTTCCAGACAATAATGAATGCTGAAGGCTCTTCCATTTCAAATAGCATTCCTTATGAGGCATGTGTGTTTCATGTTCTGGAAATTTTCTGTACATTTTTTGCCATTTAATGTGTGATAATTTCACACCATCCTTGCTGTTGAGAGCACTTTTAGATGCCTTTTTCAGCTCATGAGAAAACAGAAGGCATGGGATGCAATACAGAGCCTCTGCATTTTCACTGTAGATTAGCCAATCTCTTTTGATTTTCCTCACGGCCATTGGCTAACTTTCCAAATTGGAGGTAGTTAGGAAATGAATTGCCTTCCTTGTCTTTTGCTGTCATTTTATTGTTTTTTTTCTGTGCTTGCCAATCTGCATACTACTTTGTCTCTCTCTTCATTAGTCAATTTCTCTGGCCATAGTGCTGGATCCTCTGGCATAGACTCCTTGGTGCTGCCCTGACTACTTTCAGACCTTTCTTCATCCCTTTCACTTTTCTCAGAACCTTTTCTGCTTTCACTTCCTTCACTTGCATCATCCTTTATCAAATCTTCTCTATCTACCTGGACAGACCCCTCTACAAGCATGAAGCATATCATAGATATTAGCAGGCAACTCCAGTGTAGCCTAATGGATTTGACATGCTTAATATTTAAATATTTTGTGTAAAACTTCATCAATGATCATATGATCAGTTGCATCATACGTGGCATTTTATTTACACATTACAGTATAAATAGCTAAAACAATGTGCTTCATTTTAAACTATAGGCTCACCTTGTCCCAAGTCCACATTATCAGAGGATGAGGAGTCTGTTGCTGTAGCACCCTCTGTGACAGTTTCTGAAACTGAGTGCCATACTGTACAGTATGTTTCACAAGTTAGCTTTGCTACTAATTTGACAGCCTATCCTTATGATCCTATTAGGCTATATTAAGGCTAGGAAAGTTAGGCTATTAGCCTAATTATGTTATAGCCCAATAGTAAATATTAACTTAATTTTCCAATTAGTATGCTATTGCAATGGTGTGGTAGGTTATCCCCCTGGAGCCTAGGGGTAGGAAACACTTTCACTGATTGGGGCATGATCACACTTTTCTTCAAATATCATAAACTTAATTCATGGCAAATAAATTATTTCTTATATATTTGTTTTGGCATTACACTCATATTTATTTTAATGTATATTGTAAATATGTCAGATTTATGTTAAGTTTGTAATTTGACATCCAAGTATAGACATTGCAGAAACATTTCAAAAGTACATAGTAAGCAATGGTGGCAGTTTTGATCCCAGATATCTGATCACCAAAGTTTTGGCTACATGAAAATTAATAAATGGTGTAGTTGCAACATTCAGTTGGATAAATAAATAAGAAAAAGCAAAGTCGGGTCACTAATTCTGGTCTCCTTCCACTGAATATTTATGAGCTCTCATGTATAAGCATGAGCCATTCACACCTGGCCACATCCCCCCCCTTTTACGGCGCTGATGGGGATTTACCTGAATCGCGTTTCACCGCTGCGTTGTTCGTCAAATTACTAATGCTAATGCGATTTGAATACGCGGAAGTGCGGCTGTTTAGAATGTGAATAGCGATCTTCACGCGAAGGCGGTACTACACGCCACCCATGCAGGTAAAACAAAGAAAGGTGACATGGTTTACTTTTTGCCGATTTAACCTAATTTTAAACTTTAAATACCTCCGACAATGATGGTTTTGAAAAGAAGACAGATTACAGATTTAGGCAGCGTTTTTCCATGATTCTACACGAACATTTCCGCGAGATATAAACTGAAATAGACTAGAAATATACGCGGCATCGCCGACGATGCCGTGTAACCCAGGGGGTTAAGCAAACAAAAAATATTTAGACTTATCTATACTACATCATGTTAAGCTATGTGTAATTTCGCGGTGGTATTGAAGTGTTTAGTAATCACAGTTCATTTAATGTAGGCTATTTGCTTTCACATTTGAGCTCACCTTTCTTCGGAAAAAAGTTGGATAAGTGGTCGCTTTCCCTCATTTCTTTTTTTTTTTTTTTTTTCTTTGCTGCGCCTCTTTTTTTTTTTTTTTTTTTTTGGAAACCGGATTTTGCTTTTTTCAGCATTATCTTCCACCACGGATTCAGCCTTTTCAGCAGAATGACCGCTAAATTAAATGCGCCTAGTTAAAAAGCCCGGTGAAGACTAAACCATTGCAAGGGGTGAGGGTGCTTGTCCTCAGGCACTGTAAGCAATTCAATCCATCAACCGATTTATTTTCCCACAAAAATAACTTTTACATTAGTTAGCAACCTTTATTATGATCTTTGAATAATATTCATATTTAAAGGAAAATGAAATTCCAGATTCCTTAGCGGCCCTCCCCCCACATGGGGCCCTGGTAACTCAGTCCCCTTTTTCCCCCCCACAACGACGCCCATGCTGTCCCACCTGGAGATGCTCCAAGCAGGCCTGTGTTGGACCAGAACACTTCTCTCTCCTGGATTTCAACACCAGTGTCTCTCATCAGTGTATTCCTGCTTTGTCCTTGGTTCAAGGATGAGTACCCAATCACGTGCCTGAAAAAGTAAGTGTATTAAGTGTATTTTGTAGTAACACTGATATGACATTTAGTTAAAAAAAAAAACACTTCCTACCCTGTATTTATTTGGGTTGTACTGTTCAGGCAGGGTTTTGAATAAGGAAGGAGGATAAATGTTCTGTTAAGACAATCCAAGTCTGCTTATAATGATCCATTTCTCACAATATGCTGACCTGTTTTAATGAACGACAAAATCAGACAGTTCACTCACTGTGGAAAATTGTTTACTTTCTCTGTTAGTTGGCAATACACCTCTGATTCTCTGCTGCCAACAGTTGCAACAGCTGCTATTATTTCTAAAAAAAAGTCAAAATTCACAAAGTTTCTGAAAAGCTGAACAGTTTCAATTGTCTGCTTTTAAAAAATGATTTTACTTGCCATAAAACATTTTTTGCTTGGCCAGCAGGAGCTCACCCAAACTGCTCCCTCTCATATGACAGCAAATGATGACAACACATAAAGAGCTTTGTCCACAGGGCGAGTGTAAGTTTCAGGTCAAACACAATATGGTCATTCAGTATATACAAAATACCTTTAAATTAGCCAGATTAGGTAGCCGAAGATCAGCCTACTGAGACTCCTGCCTTCGACTGCCATCCGATTTATTATTCACAGGTGAAAGAAAAAGGGACACAGGCGGATTGGTGTAGCATTAGCAGCAATGCAGATGCTGTACCATTCTGTTGGTAGTAGTAGTAGTAGTAGTAATTCCCTTTATTGCAATATGGCAGCCAGCCAGGCTCAGAGTGTGGGCTCGGTGGGGGGGGGGATGTTTGAAAAGAAGACCATAACCGGCCGACTCTCACGGCGCCAGAGTCTCACGACCACTGGCTCTCCCCCTGATAATCCTGCTGGTGCCTGGCCAGGGCACCGCCCACAGGAGGGGCGGCCCCAGCCGGCCGGCCATGTAGCTGTGGATGGGGCCGCCCGGCCAAGTAGGTGAGAATGGGGGGCGGGGGGGGGCCACCCGGCCAAGTAGGTGTGAATGAGGGCCTGGCCGGGCCAAGTAGGTGTGAATAAGGGGCCTGGCCGGCCAAGTAAGTGTGAATGGGGCCAAGCTATACCTGCCGGCTTTGGGGGCCCGGCAATTGGCCAGTGACCTTTGGGACTTTGTGGGGGGATTTGGCGAGCCCCGCCCACCTGGCCTGTGCCCCCTTGCCGCCTTGGTGGTGGGCATGGGGGTGGTTGGTGGGCCCCCATGGTGTGGGTGGGAGCTAGGTTTGCCTGTGTGGCCTATGCTTAGGGTGGTGTCGCAGGCAGGCCTGGCCCATGTGGCCATGTGTGTTGGAGCTGAGGCTGGACTAGATGGTTAGATTGTTGTTGGGGCAGTTAGAGGCAGGCGAGGCAGTTAAGGCTGAGAAGTTGCTGAGGATTTGGGGACTAGTCGGGTGAGTAGTGGGAGGGATGGGGCTTAGTGGGCTTAGCAGCCCCCTTGGCCGGTCCCGCCGCCGCCCGCTGACATGAGGCCATCTTGCTATCCCTGGAGCTTTCTGGTAGGCAGGGAGGCAGAAGCCGGGCCCTGCAGAAGCGGGTGGTCTCCCCCCCCCCAACAAATTAAGCAGGGATTGTCGAAATAAGCCAGGCTTTTGAGGTTAGCTTGCTTTGTGGAACAGCCCCTAGATTTGGGACGCATTCGGTAGGTGTTTTTGTTTGTCGTTTTGGCTGTGGTCACTCCCAAAGTCATGTTGCATCGGGTGGTTTGTAAAGTGTCTGTGTGGTGTGAATAAAATATTAAAAAATACTTGTGTTCCCTTTTTCCATTCCCTGTTTGTAACAACAGATTCCACTACAACAGGTGTATTGGATGATATTTTCATTTTTTGTTGCCACTATGCGGTGTTTTCCACAGAATCAGCAAACCTGCATAACAAGTACAGCATTTTGCCAGGGACTGTCTACAAAGTACATTCAGTATGAATGAGGGAACCAAGAAGTGATACTGAAGCACATATGTTATGATTTTCCAACAGTCAAAACTGCTAATTTCTTCCAAAAAGAACACTTGGAGGAAACATATACAATCTGAATTGCCTTTAAAAGTATAATTAAAGAAATCCTAAAAGTGATGCAATCATTTCACATAAATACTAAGATGTGATGGCACTTTTTAAATATTTTTAGTATTTAATCCATTGCATGTTATAAACCCTATTATTGTCTCATTACATTTCAAAATGATATTCTGATGGGTAGGCTACAATAACAATGACATTCCTTTAACAGTATACAAACCATTACAGGTGTGTTGTGCGTTTTATCAAAATGCATTGTGTAAGCCACTGACTTTGGGGTTTTGAAAATTGTGTTGATTTAAACAAATAAATAGAAGAATTCCATTCTAAATTGTCTCAGATTATTGGTTTTTGCCGGATAAAACCATTTGCAGCACATTGGGGATAAATGTTTTTAGATAGATGAAATGCTTTAAAATGTCAAGGCATATTGGACTACCTC
>JAODKE010000101.1:32885928-32896560 GCA_026779605.1 Mormyrus hasselquistii | reverse complement strand
ACAATTTAAAATCTGAAATTTTACAACTTTAAAATTCTACAACGTTTTAGAATGTTAACCAGCAAGTTCTCACGCGCGTGCAAGCGTACACACACACACACACGCACACACGCAAACACAAACTCTCTAACTCCAAACTTTCCATGACCTCATGTTCAGTTATTGCTTATGGATAAATATGAAACCGGAACTATACATGTATTTTCCTTAGCCCTTTAAGGTCCACACTAAGAAAAAAAACAAAAAAATTCTTTGCATTTTTTATTTACTTAGGACAACAATAACAAGAATGATTTTTTTTTTTGTGGTTGTGATGGCCTATTCAGGTTGAATTAAGATAAACACATTATACACTGAGATGCCGTCACTCAAAATGTGCTCTACCAAACAATCGCACTGAACGTTAAAGGGTTAACATTCCAAGGCCTAATGCACTTAGAAAAAAGAACCATTTTATACCACATACACATTTGGTCTCACTTAAAAGCAGCACGTTTAGCACATTTAGTGACTCAGTAATACTAAACATTACTTTTGGAGCTATTTTCTCACCCCTGTACATGTACAGCAGTTGCAGAAACCACTTCAGCCTTAACACATTCTGTCTGTAGCAGCACATGGCTATTTTCATAAGCTCCAAATTGAGACATACGTAGCTTCACATGGTTATGAAAAAGTAAAAAAAAAAAACAAACTGATAATCTGCAGTACATTTTGTAGTCTTTAGCTTGTCACGCCAAAGGTATTATTAAATTATATATTTTAAAAAGTTAACTGCACAGTAGTTAATCATACATCAAAGCATGTTCAGTGTAAACACACACTTATTGGCAACATAATACTTACTGAAAGGTTAGAATGGCCCTGACACACATGCTCACAAACAACTGAAAATGATTCATAATCATATGCTGCTGACTCCTTTTAGGACTACAAATATAATGATATATAGTCAAAATTTTTTGTTGATTTGAATGTCACCAAGACATATATATAAAGAACATTTACAGAAATGTCATGAAGGTAACCTACCAGTTTATGCATACCCTCGTGCTTTATTTGATTTTTAAGATCATTTATGATATGGCTGGTAATGTTTCACTCCTTATATATTGAATATTTTACTGTAGCTGATAGGATTGCCAAAAGTAAAAAAATTAATATTCGTACTTCTTAACTCTAACTAATAAAATATAACTGCAGAACTTCAACAACATCTGTAATGAAATAATACAATCTAAAATAAAAAGTAAAGTTATAAAAGGTGTTAATTCAAAAGTGTTTTCATCAATATAGTTTAATAACAGGTTACTCAAATTATGAATCAATGAAACTTACCTAAAAAGAGACAAAAGAAGATTCTTAGTATGCAGATCATTCTCAATTGCTGGTTAAGGTGAGAGCATAAGGTGATCGTTTGGTTTTCTGGACAGGAACTGAAGAAATACAAAAAAAACAGGAAGTTACAGTTAATGGGGAATTTAAAGGGATAATTTAAAATACAGAATTTGCATGTTTCTGTTTCTCAGCATGAAAGATTATAGCAATGTATAGTAACTGTTCACTCCAATATTTAAATGAAACAAACAAAGATCTGCCCTGTCATACTTTGACTCCACACAAAAGTCAGTGGTACAAACACTTGGGGGTGTGACAGGGACAGGAAATGACAACAAAGCAAGAGCTGTGTGTGTGTGTGTGTGTGTGTGTCTTTGTCTGATTGTGTGTTTGTGAGTATAAAGAGTGGCATTGTGGCTCTTATGCACTTCATTTTAAATATTGTAACTAGATGATTATGCACGACTCCATTGTGCTCATGGGGTGACTCCTGCCCCACTCTGCACATGAGGTTTGCAGGTAACATGCAGTTTGGTAAAGTGCTGTTTGTAAAACTGACCTTAGCATTGCTGGCATCCTGTGCACACATACACACATGCATGCATGCACACACATAGGTATCTATATCATTATTCGGACTCTCCATTCATTTTTATGGACATAATCTTAATTACAACAACCCAATCCCAAACCTAACCTTAACCGCTACCTAGCCCTAACCAAACCATAACTAACCAAATAAAATACAAGACTTTTACTGTTTTAGTTTTTTATATTTATATACTGCATATAATGTATACATATAAAATATAATATAATTGTGAAAGAAATTCCAGATAATCACTGGCGTGAAGGGTACTTCACCCCACAGTCTTATTATGCAATTATTACCAAAGTCAGGATAGGTGGGGCTATAGTTGCATTGTAAGTGTAATTACGAAATGTAAGAAGGTTGAGGTTACCCCCATTGTCTGCATGTAGGATGAGATGCAACCCTACCAGCTGTAATATTAAGATTTCACTATTTAGATTGATTGTTTATGTTGTCTGCAGAGGTATTTGGTTTATATGTATTGATGTTAGCACATACAAGTACAAGGAGAAAGTAAGAGATCTTTAATACCTTTGACTTTCCAAATGGATCCAGTCATTGGGATACTGTATTGCTTTTACTTATACAATTGATCATTAAAATGTAACATTTTGTAGACTCACCTATTACAACAGTTTCAGGTTATTTGAAAGACACACAGGCTACAATTTTCAAATAGTTCATACATGCTACACAAATGTCACTGCATCTGACGCCCCTCCCCTTTCACCTTGCAGGTGGTAACCGCACAAGATGACACACTCTGAGCCAAGACTGGCTGGGTTATGTGGGTGGCCCAGGCTCTCAACCACCAGGGACTGGCTAGCTAACACAACCCTAAGGCCTGGGTCTCATTCCCATTCTATAGGGGTACATGTACATTGCTCTTTCTTGGTAGCTTTCATGGTAGGCTCTTTGCTACATTATATTTTAATTATATTTAAGTTTCCAAGGCAGGTCCTACCTGGGGTTCAAGCTCCAGAGGACATAGCTCTGTGGATCCATAAGACACAAAACCCCTCCACCATGCTAAGGTAATTTGAGTGATTCAACAGTGAGTATGTAGCTTCAGGGATTATAATCCAGATGAAAATCCATTTTTTCAACTACCATGGTTGATTTAGCGTTGTTAGAAGAAAATGCTTATGGGGAAATTAGAAAAGAGCACATATTTAGAGATTACACTGATTTCTTGTCCCATGATGATGACTGATTTCTAAGTCGACTTATCCTCTTCGAGCTGTGTGCTGACCTGGGGCTGGCTTTACAAAGGCAGACTTTGTAGGACTGTGCTCTACCTGTTCCACTGAAAGTTCTGTCCACACCGGGGGTTTTAGATATAGGGCCTTTTCTGTCATGCCCCGATCATCCCCTCCTTCTGTGTGGCACGCCCCCTCGTTAACCTCATGTGGATTCCCCGTGTTTACCAGCTGTTCCTGCTTGTTGTCATTAGTCCATTGTATTTAGTCTGCATTTCAGTTTGTTTCCCCAGTCCGGTCATTGTATTGTCAACCTGTGTTTTGCCTGCTTTTTTCTCGTTATTAAACCCGTGTTCCCTGATTCCTGGCATCCTGCGATTTTGTCTGCACTACCAGCGCTCGTGGATGTGACATTTTCAACGTGAACTGGCTGACCAATGGCGCGTCATGCCAGCTGCATGGGAAGGTCTTATCTGCTAGTCATCCTGATATATAAGATTTCCTTACACTGTGGTTGAACAAATAAACATCAAAGCACAATTCTCAGAAATGTCCAGGTTTCCTAATGTAATCAGCGCGATTGCACACACAATTCCATAAAGGTGCCTTCAGAGAATGAATATGCTTATGTATGCATACAGTAAAGCATTTCCACTCTATCAATGTGCAAATTATCTGCAATGCTAAATGCATCTCATTAATGTTGTGGCAAGATGACCTGGCTCAACTCATGATTCATTCATTCTGAGAAATAGTAGTGTTGGGAACAAACCTGAAAATGGTGCTGCGTGTGATGGCTGACTTCCCAGTAAGATAAGACATTTACTATTACCCCTTTGGTCAAATAGGCCACATCTCTTACAGCATTCACTATTGCATTTTGTGATCCCAGAACAGTGTCCATCAGCACATGGCCAGATGGTTGCCCGCCCGTTTCCAAGGCACGGAACTGAGTGCAGCCAGTGCCGTGATCACTATTTGTGGGTTCCACTGTATAGATATACACATACACACAACAAATATATTCTGAACTATATTGGCTATGTATGTGATTACTGTATGTTGTTCACTGGGATAGACATATGCAGGTTACTTTTTTGTTGAAGGCTGGCTTTAATTCATGACAATAACTAGGTGTGGACATAACATTGCAGTTTGGGGAAGACAGTACAATTTCAAATGTGCGTGTGGTGAGTCCAAGGCCAGTACTGAGCTCGTACTATTCACTCCTTCTCCTTAGTGTCCTGCGGTGGCTTGCTGAATTCACATCATGAGTGACACATGACTGTCTCACGATAATTTTAACTTGCACCATGCCGCTGGGGTGTTTTTAAGCATGTAGCATTTCAACTTCTCCGCACCCAATAACGCCTTGTTTTATTCAAATAGAGAAGTTATTTTCTGCTAGAAGGAGGAACCTACACACCCTCATGATCACAACATTTTCAGTGTAATGGAAGAAGTACATTATGACATCAAAGTGTGGTTAATCATCTCTCTGTATGGTTGACTAAAACATGACCAATGTCTATAGAAAAACTTCTCAAGTGCACAGAAATAGATTGATACACCTTAGTGAATCACCAATGTTGTATATGACTAAATGCAAAAATAAAATTATGTTATGTGTTAACTGTTTCTATAGTGCTTTTTATAAGATATATCTAATGATTATATTCTAATGGGGTGATTGCAATAATTGAGGTTTGCATATTTGTGTTTGTGATTTATGATTTATTAGATAAACTTGATTACTTAATAATCAAGTAACAGTTAAGTAGTAACTGTCATTCTTGCTAAATTGACAGAATAAAAAAATATGTTCAGTGCAATTAAATGCTACTGTTCTGTACAAACATATGACAAAAAAACTAAATGAAATTCTTTTACAGTGCATAGGTGAGTAAATTCTGTCTATTACAAGAGTGTTGGAAGTTGTGTAAAATGCAGCCTCCATGCAGATGTGTTGAAAGAGGAAATTCTGCTGTGGCAAGAGGAAGCCAGCTATATTGCTGAAAGAAAAAAACAGCAGCCATGACCTGGAGATAAACAGTATTGCTATCTACAAATTTGAAAATATCCTCCACACCACAACACCAAGCATAAAGGGATAAATAGAAGCTAGCACTGTGGATTTTTTTACTTTTCACAGACACTGTTGTTTCAACACTGAAAAGGGCATTGACAAAGCACCTGGAAATGACTATGGTGTCTAAGGGCTCTAATGAAATGGCTTCTTTATCCCGTATTTTATTGCACTTTACTTTGAAAAGAACACAGGAGTGCATTGTGCAAGAAAATATAAGTTATGAATGTTGCTGGTATAACAGTGTAAATGAACTAAATTGACCAAACCCTGCTTCAAAAAAAAGCTTCATCCAGCTAGGGAAGTTGTGTTTATGGGCAAGTTAAGAATCAGAGTTACACATGCATACACCAATTTTCAATGATAGTCAAAACTTTCTAATTGTAAAACTAAATGACATAGATGTCCAATAAAATGTGCTTTAAGGAATAGATTATGGCAGACAATGCACACCATTTAATTTTCAGAGAATGTTTTTTCATACGTATTTGGCTACCATAGTAAATTGGTAGCTGCATGAAAATTTGAGCCTATTCAAAATTATGTTATTTTTATTTGCACCTCTATTTTATTATTGACACCTCTTGTAAAGATTTGTAAAAAGGGTTAGAAAAAAATGCACCTTTCAGTGAAGTACCTTCATCTCACACTGGAAAAAAATTAGAAAAATCCAACCTTTCTTTGAAATAAATTTATTAAAAAAAAAAAAAAAAAAATTCTTCATTAAGAAATAATCCCTTTTTACAAATCTTTACAAGGGATACCAATAATTGTGGAAGGCACTGTAACTTCAGATTTTAAAAGCTTTACATAAAACTCCATAAGAACAAAATAGCATCTGATTGCTCAAGACTAAAACTGCGAAAGATTCAGTTGGTGGCCCAGTTGGTGAGAGGAAGTGGAGGAGTACATGCTTTAAGTTTAATTTGTAGGTATGTCAGAGCTATATAGCAGTGCTCATAATAGATACCTCCAGCATCCATACACCCACCATCCTTACCCTTTCCTGTTCAGATATCACATTCCTTTCTGGAGGCCAAAGTGAACAGGAAGCCACCATCAACCTGAATGCCATAAACCAGTGTCATCTGCACAAACCTTGGGCGCTGACCATCTCCTTTGGCCAGGCCCTGCAAGCCTCAGCACTCAAGGCATGGGCTGGCAAGAAGGAGAATGGCAAGGCCTGCCAAGAAGTGTACATCAAGAGAGCCCTGGTTAGCTCAACTGCTGCACAAGTGTCTGTGTCAAGAGCACAAAATAACCCAAAAAGAGATGAAAGTGTTTCATAATCAAGTTGTTGTCTTCTTCTTCTTTTTACAGAGTAATAACCAGGTCGCATTGAGGAAATATGTTTCTTCTGGAGACAAGGGAGCTTGCATGGCAACCATGCATATTAAATACTTTCTCACTCATGCCCACACTATGCTGCTTGCATCTTCAAAAAACAGTCAGCTATATACCCATGTTTTCACTTACTGATGTTTTTTTTAATACTCCTCTTCTTTTTCTACACTTTTGATGCCAATGTCTATGTGTCTCAGGGGTATTGCTACACCTACTCACTGTTCATTTGCCAACCTCAGTTTCCTCCTTTACTCTTTCAGTTCAAGAAACGTTTCCTAAACGGATACTAGTCTAGCGGTGTGGTAAATATAGCAGAAGAAACCTGCCTGTACCCCTTTCTTATAATTGAAAAAAAATGGAGTCACATTCATTAAGTACAGTCAACTAGACTTCATTGTCACACTATCTTGATACACTACTCAGTGGTATGATATAACATTCCCTCAGGAGCACAGGGATACATACATGCACCAAGTGACAAAAAGAGATGTGAATATGTAATCAATGGAAACAATGTAGCAGAATAAGACTGACAATAAATAGTAAAGTGTCCAGTTGTAGGGAGGGGCTTGTATTTGCCCTCCATAAATGTGACTGCAACACAGTGTTGCCCCTAGTATAAGCCCAGTGCAAAAACGTCCATGAGAATACATGGCAAGTATAAGACACAAGGCCAAGGAACATGTGGAATAAATGTTACTTGGTCCATAGTGATGCATAGTCTCTGATGGAAATGGGGCTTGGAAGCTTGGGGGTGCTGTACTTCATGTCATGTCGTAAGAGGAAGATGGGTGGGGGTGTGAGGAAGTCCTAGAGGAGTTGCTGAACAGGAAACCTCTCAGGGCAGCACCTAAATAATCCCCATAGCACCTGCAACATTAAATCACTGGCACCAGTTAATGCTACAGCTTAATATTACATGTTTTTATATTGGGGAAATGAGATGGAGTGTCTGCAGAAAACTCACCTAAACAGGATCAAGAACATTCTGTAACGCTTTACATGACCTGCACCTTTACGGTGCCTTTATAATGCATTCACAGAATATTCAGTGCACCTTCATAATGCATTCATAGAACATTCATAAGTGTGTAAATATTCATTAATTCCTTAATACATTAATAACGCCACACACATTTTAGTTTTATATATATTCTCCAAGTTAAGTGTGCATTTAGGCTAGATATGTGCTTTGGCCATGTAAATAACTCTTAATTACATTCTGCCATTGACTTAATTGCACTTACAGTTTTTCTCAGTTGCTTTGGTGCATTTTTCACAACAGACTTAACATTTGCATGACAGCGAGTACATTTATCAAAACGCAAAACATCATGGATGACCGGCAAAAGTAGGTAACCTCTTCAAAATCTTTAGTCCATGCCTCAGAAGTAAGTATTTACATCACTGAACATGTCAGTACCATCAAAATGCCAAGTCAATGAATCATTGTCCACGGACATGACAATTAAAATGCAAAGTCATGTTATCAATATAAAATTGGCACAATTTGAAGATTTTCAGATGCACAAAACATCTAAATGACAAGGGCAGGAAACACAAAAATAAAAAGCACTTATTGTGGAAGATTGATTCAAGAAGAATATTTTATTGATTGCACAGGTATATGGTGACATGCCAGGCACTGCAATTGCAGTCTAGCAAACAAACATGCATTTCAATGCCTTATGCATAACACATGAAATGAAAAAAAAAGAATTACAAAATCAAAAAGGGAAACAATATATACATACTGAAACTGTAAATGCATTCTACAACTGCAGCCAATCCTGTATATTGGGCCACATGTTCTCATCCACATCACAACGGATGTCTTCCTTTGCAATGCAGCGTGGAAAGAACCTCCTAGAATGTCTTATCCAGTCTCTGCAGGCGTCTGCTGTTACATCCCCACATGTGTGGGTATCATATGTGTATATGGGTATCATATGTGTATATGGGTTATGGTCATATACCTTCCACCTCCAAGCTGAAAAGAACTCCTCAACTGGGTTGAGGAATGAAGGATATGGTGGCAGGAATTCCATCAACATCCCGGGGTGGTTGGAAAACGTTTGCATGATTGGGTTGGAGTGATGGAAACTCACATTCACAAATGATCACATACTTTGGTACATTTTCTTGACCAATATCTTCTTCAGGAATGAGATCCCTGTAGAGGGTGATCAAGAAGGTAAGCAGATGTTGGGTGTTGTATGGCCCCACAAGAGGGATACGAGTGTGGACCCCATTGTCCGAAAGAGCCACACACATAGTGATGTTCCCACCCCACTGGCCTGGCACGTCAACAGTAGCTCTCTGTCCAATCAGATAATGCTCCCGTCTCCTTTCTTTGGTTAAGTTGAAGCCAGCCATGAAAATGGTGCAGAAATCATTAGTATGTAAATGCATACCAAAAACATTTTGTAGAAACTTATAAAATACACTTGACAGCCAATGATATCCAATAAAAAGGCTGCACAATGCATTTTGACCATAATGACATTACCGACCACTGATGTATGATATAGTTGAGAATTGCACATAAGCATCTGCCTGAGTGTACTAAAGCAATTGCAAAATGAAAAAAACAACCAGGAATTGCTGTTATGATGTGCACAACTGACTAGAGGTTGTGGGAATTGAAAGAGTAGTTTTGAGAACCTCAATTCTGTTGTGAGAAATGCAACTGAGAAAAACTGTAAGTCACATGTCTCTACATGGCCAGTTGGTGAGTTATGACCTTAACCTCATTGAAGGTCTTTGGGATGTGCTGAAGGAGGATTTATGTTGTGGTTCAACTCACTTATCAATACAGGATCTTGGTGAGAAATGAATGCAAATCTGGATGAAAATAAAAGGGTGACATGTTGCATAAGCTTGTGGAAACAATGCCATGACAAATGTGCGCCATAATCAAAGCTAAACACAGTCCAACAAAAAATTCAAATGGCAACTTTTTTTTGGACGGGCAGTGTAACTCTCAGGTGACCAAGTCATGCATGAAAATGATTCCTCATGCTCCTTGAACCACTGTTTCACAATTCAAACCCAATGAATCCTGGTACTTGTCCTGGAGTATGCCCATGCCAACAGGGAAGAAAAACCCACTGATGATGGATGGAGGTGTAACCTGGCCATTCAGTAGATTCAGGTACTCAGCTGACTTCATTTTATTGCTGCATAATGTTGCTGAGCTGTAATAATGATCCAGTCATTGGCTCTTAAGTATTTGCGGATATAAATTCAAATAGCGACTTTTTTTTTTGGACGAGCAGTGTAGAAACCACAGCTAGACTCCATATATCTCCACAGAACAAAAGTACAATGCTGACTGATCAGGCGGTCTGTGAAAAAGTACTGTACTTGCTTGTTGTATTTTGTTTCTGCCAAGGATCTCATTCATTTTCTGCAATTTTCAGGAATAAAATAGAGGGCAGCGTCATTGCAAGTCAAGTTATGTGAAGCGTGCTTTATTGTTATACTATCCAGATACAAATACACACTGGTATGAAATAATGTTCCCCCAGGACCATGGAGCAACATGCACTCAGCAAGAGACAAAAGGAGGCCATTATAGTTTCCACAGTTCTAATAAATTATGGGAAATAAATATATTTTTATTATTGTTACCTAATAATGTTTGGGGTTGTGGACCTAAATCTATGGCTGTAATTAGTTTATTAACAGCTGTCTTAAAATGGATGAGAGAGGGATTTAGGGCTCTCGAAGGAACAAACAGGCACGCTTAGGTTCACTCAAAAACACTTTAATAAGTAATACAAGATAACTTCGCATTAAAATCAATATCAATATATCAATTAAAGCAATGCAAAACAACCTTGTACCACAAGGGATATGTAATAGAATATATCATACAAACTAATTATATAAAAAAACAATAAAATATAGAAAATGCGAATTATTATCACGAGCGTTGATAATCAATCCCCATAATCAATAAAAACGCGAAAGCAGCTGATTTACACTCGTACATGCCATCATCACCCACCTTCACACACGGACTGGGGAGCCCTTTCAGTCCTGGCAGGAGACCAACACGTGAGTTCCGA
>JAODKE010000101.1:32857097-32880859 GCA_026779605.1 Mormyrus hasselquistii | reverse complement strand
TATCTGTCTCACTTCGGTCCCCCTGCCCTGCCGGCGCCCGTCAGTCCTTGTTTACTAATTATAGAATTATTATTTTGTTTAGTTATAAAATTATTGTTTTGATTGGTTATAGCCTTGTAGAATCATTCCCACAGTCTCTTCCGCCTCCTGCAGCTGCAGCCTTTGGTAGCCACTCCGTCATCCCAGGTCCCCCAAATGACTGACTGCCATGCCACTGGCTATGTCCTTCCACTTGCAAGCCAAGTCACTCCATCCTTGAGACTGCTTCCTGGAGCTCAGTAATCCTATGCTCCAGGTCTGTTAGAATTCGAGGCATCTGGCCCCGGTGCGTGGGGGTGGGGGGCACTCCTGGCACACCCTTATTGCTTCCCTGGGCCCAACACCACATTTCACACAACACTAGGGCTTTGAGGGGCGGTGGGGAGGTGTGCCAAGACACTGCCTCTCAATTTTTACTTGCATGTTAGACACCACATGACACTAGAGCTGAGGAGGTGGGTTGAGGCAGGTGGTGCTTTGCCAGCTGCCAGCAGTGGGATGCCCGTGCCTCAACTGCTCGCCCACTTTTTGTGCTTCAGTATATACTATATACATATACACAATCCATATTACATTAGGGCTTTGGGGGTGCGGGGACTCTGCCATCTGCCAGTGGTGG
The DNA here is from genome assembly GCA_026779605.1 of Mormyrus hasselquistii. Classification (NCBI taxonomy): domain Eukaryota; kingdom Metazoa; phylum Chordata; class Actinopteri; order Osteoglossiformes; family Mormyridae; genus Mormyrus; species Mormyrus hasselquistii. Next base: position 32,880,201 of record JAODKE010000101.1, on the reverse strand, counting down.
GGCCCCCATACCCTAACTGCACGCACTCATTTTAATGCATTGTAGACATAAACAAACAACTCTCTCACACATACACATGCACACTCCACACCAACATGGGACAAGGAGGCTATGGAGGCTGAGGGGCCCCCCATAACTCTTTGTCTCTGGCCCTGCGTGGGTGGGGTGGCCCACCGGGTGGAAGATCCGTCATACTGGGGATGCAGGCGGCCCTGGCTGGTGTGGGCGGCCTCCTCTCGTGTGCTGTAGGCCGGGTGGTCCTTGGCTCTGCTGCACCGTGGTGGGGACCAGGTGGGTGGTCCGAGTAATCTTAGGATGCTCTGGGCCCTTCTAGGTGAATTGGGGGGTTCAGTTTGGGCTGGATGGGGACTCTGCCACTTCCCAGTTGCCATGGGTCCGCCCCCGGGTGGGAGGCGGCTCTTTGTTTGTATGAGCCTCCCTTAGATCATCCTGCAGTGTCAGGGGGGGACATGCCAGGTTGCTGCGGTGGGCGGGGCCCCAGCGGTCATCTGCAAGAGGGGGTGGTCCCAGATGATGGGTCCCTTCAGCCCTGGACCCACTTTCCTCAGTGCAGGGGTTGCGGGTGGGACTGGGGGGCATCACCTGCCGCAGCTTCCCCCTCCTGCTTGCCTGCACCAGTGTCCCCTCCTGCTCCCTCCTCGTCTCCTTTGTTAGTCCCTCCGTCTGTCTCCTTGTCCCCTGTGTGGTCCGCTCCAGCTCCAGCCTCCCATCTGCCTGTGGTACCTGCTGCTGCCTTCCCTCGCCTGCCTGGGTTCCCTCGGGCTCCCATTTGTTTCCCATCCTTTCCAATTTGGCCTCCTGTTTCTGCTCCTCGTCCCTCTGTGTCTCCTCCTGGTCCCTTTGTCCCTCCTGTTTTTCCTCCTTGTCCCTCTGTGTCTCCCGTGTTCACTCCTGGTCCTTTTGTTCCTCCGTTTTCTGTTCCCTCTGTGTCTGACTTCTTGATTTGTTTGTCCGTGTTCCCTGTCTTGTGTCAGGTTCTGTCATGGCTGCTGCCCCTGTGTTTTTTTGTGTTTCGGTCCTGTTCCCTGTGCCCCGGTAATCGTCTTGTTTTGTTTTCTAGGTTTGTCTTGTTCCTGGTCTCGTCCTGTCCGCCGCTCCCTTTGGGGCACTATAGTTTTAGTTTTTAGCCTTGAGGTGTCAAACTCCAGTACAGGAGGGCTGCAGTGCTGTGAAGCTTAGTTCTTTCCCTCAGAGATTTCAGGTCCAAAGAGTACAAATCCAGACCAAGGTTTTGTTTCAACCAACCAGCTGAGTACTTTGTGACTATGACTCTTTATACTCAACTGGTTGGGATATAGTCTCAAAACAAACGCCCAGCACTTCTGACTCAACTGAGACTTTACTCTGACCATTTGCTTATACAGTTTTATATTTGTTTTGACAGCTACAATATAAATTAAGATCCCATGATACTTCTTGATAAACCCACCACTGTAAATCTATACAAGAGAAACACAAAACCCACCAAGCAAATGGCTTTTAAACTGTCAGGCCAATTGAAGAGGGATTGCTGTATAATTCTTTATCATTATAATTATTATTTACAATTTTTATTATCTACTATCATTATTGTTATTATTATTATTAGACATGAGCATACGCTTCTTTACCTTTGTCTAAATTAAAGGTAAATTAAAATTATAATGAAGTCAAACATTCTACTGTTGATTGGTACTGTATTATCAAAGGTAAACAGTGTAGAAGGATAGGGCTTGCAGTAGCAGCAACGCAGCAGTTCAGCACCTCATCTGTGACACATCTGTGATACTTTACTTTTCCATGTGCACTTTCGTGTGCTTTCGGGCTGGTGGCGTTCATCCACACAGCAGCATATATTCATGTAAGAGTTTAATTTGGCTGTTTTGAAGAGGGTCTACTTCTCTGGGCTTGCAGATGGAGCGCGAGGGTGAGATGAGACAATAGAGGAGAGTAAAGGAGTTGGCGCAGAAGTGGGGAGGAATGTGTAATGCCAGGCCGGAGAGTTTGTACTTTTATTTTAGTTTAAGACGGGAGTATATATATATATATATATATATATACTCCAATAAAATCTCCTGCCTCCTCTGTACGAACCCCAGCGTTATAAATGTATACCTGTCAGTTGACAAGAAGTGAGCGTCACATTCATTAGGCTGTGGGTGTACATGGTTGTGTTTGGTCCAGGCATACAGCAGTGACCAGCAGAGGGCAGATGTATTGCAACAACCACAAATTCAAGCAGTGTAGTGAAACGGGTAAACTTTTATAAACAGGTATAAAGTTATCAATCAAGCCTTGGGGGTTATTATGGTAATATGGTATACCACAGTATTTTGAAATCCTTAAGACAAGTTCAAGACTCAAAACAGTGCTGCTTTTAAAAATACCGTATACCAAAGAATTATGTCTGGACAGTATGTAGAATTAGATATGCAGATACTTCCAGCCCTCCTCATACAGCTGCTCACCAAAACTACTATGACATGTGATATCCCACACAAAAAAGGATACAGAGATAGGTAAGTAAACCTTTTCCATTTACTGAGAACCACTCTAAATTAACAAAGCCTATATTGCCACCTACAGGGCATCCATTACACTACATTCACTACATTCATTCCCCATTAGGTCCTGTTTCTAAAACAAAACCTGTTTCTAAAAATTTTACAATGAATCTCCTGATAGTACTTTACCACAAAGCTTACAACTGCTTCTTCTCTTTTAGCACACAAATTCCTTCTAGTAACTTGGAATATACACAGACTTTTGTGAATATCTCACAGATGATACCCCTTCCCATGACTCTTTGGGTGCATCCCTTTGTGTCCCTTTTCCATTTCTTGTATGTTACCTTCCAAACACCTTGATGCCATCATCATGCCATTGCATACCCTGACATGATCTTGTAAGAGACTGGTTCTCTAACTTCAACAACAAAACCAGGGATCTACTAAGGCCTGTATGCAATGTGACTTGGTCTGGTGTTGTTCATTAACATCGCAAAGCATCACGGGTAGTCTCGTCAGAGAAGATTGTAGTGTTAGAGGGACTTATCCGGAAGTTATGGGACATTCAGGAGAATGAGAGTGTTACAGATTCAGTGATAGCAGCTCTGGATGTGTCCACGATAGTTAGTCAGTCTCCCCCAGCTCCAGCAACAGAGCTTTCGCAGCAAGGAGAGTGGATGATGACCTGGCGGCATTGTTGTAAATGTAAACCTAGCTCACACTAGCAACTAACCACTAACATTTCGTACCGAGTAACTTGAGACGTAAGGTTTCAGATGAACTCCATATTGGCCATTTGGGAGGAGTGAAAATGAAGGCTCTAGCGAGAGGTTTTGTGTGGTGGCCTAACAGTGACCAAGACATTGAACATGTAGCAAAGCAATGCTCAGGCTGCCAACAGGTGCAAAATGAACCAGTACGTGCCCCTCTTCACCCATGGGAATGCCCTGCTTCCCCCTGGCAACGCATTCATGTTGACTTTGCAGGCCCCTTCATGGGCACAAACTTCCTTGTGGTGGTGGATGCATTTTCCAAATGGCCAGAGGTTTTCACTATGAGCTCCACTACAACGAACCAAACAATCACAGTACTGAGGGACCTCTTTGCTGGGACTGGTGTACCAGAGCAATTAGCGTTAACGGTCCACAATTCATAAGCAACGATTTCCAGACATTTCTGAAGAGAAATGGGATCTGTCATATCATGTCCCGGCAACAAATGGCCAGGCAGAAAGATTTGTGCAGAGTTTGAAACAAGCCCTCAGAGCAATGCAGAATGATAAGATCACAAAGTAATTTCTTGTTTGCCTATAGAAGCACCACACATGCCACTACCAACCAGGCACCAGGCATGTTGTTCCTGGGGCATCACCTTCGTTCCAAATCGGATCTAGTGCAGCCAAACTACAGGCGCATCGTCCAAGACAGTGAACTTAAACAGTCTCAGAGGGCCTGCAAAGGGAAGCTGCGACACTTTGACATTGGGCAGACAGTATTGTAAAGGAGCTACACAGGAGACCATAAATGGGTCCCAGTTATTGTGAAAGAACAACATGGCCCCCTGTCTTATACTGTGGAAGTGGCCTCAGGCGTTGTTTGGCGGCACCATGTTGACCAGCTGAGAAGAACTAGACCGACTCGAGAGCTGTCTGCGGTGCCGAGCTGCTGCAGATGCCGTAGGGCCCACGACACCAGCTCCACTCCAAACAACATGCACAATGAACCTGCCTCAATCCCCACACCTGCCGTCGAGATTACCACTCCTGTGGGCGACCAGGCAGACACTCCCAGTGGAGAGGGGCGCTACCCCGCACGTAATCGTAGGCCCCCTCAAAGACTGATAGAAGTCTTATAGTAGTACGCATTGATAGTAGTACTCATTGGTGGGCACCAGAAAACAGGAAAGAAGACCTTTCACACATTGTATGGCTAACAAGGCCAATATAGTTTATTGCATACATAGATTTCACAGATACAGTAATATTATCATAGATCCGTCTTGTAGATGAATTATTATGTGTCCATTATATTAAGTATTACCTTTTCTACATTTCAGTATGAAATGTTATGCTATCAAGGCTTAGCTCAGTGAGTTTGAGTGCTGAAAATACTGAATGGTAGCAAAATGTGACTTTCTGTATTCAAACTTGTAATCCATTGTTTAGTAAGGTACTGTTGCCTTACTGTCTATAATTTTATGCACAGTACTAAAAGTATTAATATAAATACATGCATACATATTTCAAAACTGCTTGTCTAGTACAGGAAGCACAAGGCACACAGTGCTAATACCAGATGATAATATAAACATTGTCTATCATTTTTGTGTATTAACACTAGAATAGAATAGAATAGAATAGAATCCCTTTATCGTCATTGTAAAAAATAATGTATATTATTATATATATTATTATTTCTTGCTAGCTGTACCTCACATTTAATGCAGAGCTGCACATTCTCTATAGCTACATGAATAGATGCAAACCCTCCAAAATTGCCTTTTAGAAGGGTTTTTGGTGATACTATGATTGCAAGCCAAAGAACTTGGGAACAGTCTTAGATGAAGTCTGTCTGAGAAGTCTGTCTACACACTGAGCCCAAATATGTTTTAATGAGCCTTACATCTGTGTGACTAAGCTCTTTCACTCTTACGTTCAAAATGTGAACCGCAAATCTGAACCTGCCCATTTCCTGCTGTAGTAGGTTGACTATAAAACCAATTTGACTCTAAAAACAATGAATTCTGAAGCTTATTGATAATGCTGGTCTGGAGTAGTGTTTATGTTTCCATGCATTCATAATAATCTCTGAAGGTTGCTGGTGCAAGTCTCATAGCTGGTGGAGTGATTTCACTCTTGTGCCCTTGAGCAAGGCCCTTACCCCAAATTACTCCAGGGTCGGGCTGACTCTGCTTTCTTAGTTGCACTTTGGATTAAAAGCCTCTGCAAAAAAAATTACCATAATATATAGCGTATGCCGAAAATATTGTGGAATACAACAAAAAATGATCTGACTGTGTCTCTGCCCCTTCACACCTAGGCATTAAAAACATGTGATTCTATGATAGATACTGATAATGAAGTGCTTCTAGAAATGTGACCTCCATGAGGCATTTCAAGACAAGGGAATCAAAATAACGTGATGTGCATTTTACTGTAAAGCAGGTTTGACGCAAAAAAAACCCCAATCAGCAGCTTTTTGTTGTTCTAATATAATTATGTGCTGCTGATGTTTGGCTAAATTTTATTTTCCTAGCTAGCTCAGCAGAATTGACATTTTTGTGCCATCTGCAGTTAAAGTCATGCAAGATATACCACAGACACTCTGGAAACAAATTATTTCTATATGCAGTATTGCTTAGACCATTTCTTAGGTGACTGAAGTGCCCAAAGTTGTACTCAGTGTCAAGATAAAATATTTAGAAACTCCCTTGGCATCCACTGCCAAATATTCAAAACAAACACCAATATATGCCTGAACAGGAGGGGGGGCAGTAATTAATAATACCGGATTGCCAACATTAGGAAGCAATCAACAATTTTTATAACAGATAAGTTGTTTAGTTATGTAATGTTTTGCAGTAACAATTTACAATTTTGACTTTTGTATTCAGTATTTATTCAAGAAAACATCAATATACTTATTCCCAAAACTCTTGTTCACAATTTATTAGAGTATTTCAGATCTGCTTATTTTTTTTACTCTTTTTCATGAAATTTTCTTTTTGTTACATTAATTGCTTTCTACACTTTTTATGGTTTCTGCAAACATATAAGCTGACTCATCTAGATGCAATGTTCTTGCTCTTCTTCATTCAGTACACAGTATCCCTAAATCGCTCAATGACTTATCTGCCATAGTAGACCTGAGGTTTTTACCTATTTTAGTGTAGAAAAAACTCCAAATGCAAGAAGAAGTAGTGACTGGGATTGAAACTGTTATTTTGCAGAGACTAAAAGGTAAACAAAAAAAAGACTCTACAAACGATGCCAGCTCTACAATGCTAGACAATCTCTGCATGATATTCTGATTTTCATTTGTAAAATTCTTCTGAACTGATATGGCTCATGTTCTAAGTCAGGGGTCTCAAACTCCAGTCCTGGGGGTCCGGAGCCCTGTGTAGCTTAGTTCTTTCCCCCTTCCACCACAAATGATTCAGCTCAAGAGCTGTGCGGTAATTAGCACAAGGAGTTGAATCAGGTGTGTTAAATGAGGGTGAATCAAAAACTGTGTAGGGCTCCGGCCCCCCAGGACTGGAGTTTGAGACCCCTGTTCTAGGTCCTCAGTGTTTGAATCATACATATCAGCAAAGTCTCTACTTTGAAAAATGCATTACTGCTATGCTTTAGGCTTTTGGCATTCATTATGTTGCAGGTTTTGCAAGTTTTTTTTTGTTTTTTTTTGGTATACATACCACTAATTTGAGAGCTTAATCTTTTTGCAGCTGGTTCTATCATGAGTGAATATTGCGTGAATGAATCATGAATGAATGAATCATCCCTCTTTGCAAGTTGCTTTTTTCTGTTTCTTTAATTTAAATAGGTAGAGAATCAAACACAGCCTCTGAGCTTTTGGGAGGACAAAAGTGTCTGCAGATGCAACAATATGTGAAGTCCAAATTATTTGAATATTCAAAGGGGGAAGCCGCGGCAGCTGACGGTGCAGCCGATGCCGGCGATGGCACCGTCTGACGCCCCGCCGAAGCAGGGGGGCCCGGAGGCGGCCGACACGGAGCCGGAGGCGACACTGAGGACTAGCACCGAGACACCGGGGGGGGACCCAGAGGCGACCGCCGACCCCGAGCCGGAGGAACCACAGGCGGCCCCAGAGCCCTGCCAAGGGACACGAGGGCGAGCCAAGGGGCAGGGTGGGTGGGACCCCGGACCGACGTGTATATCCCCTCCCCTTCTTGGACACCGACAGGTAGGGTTTTAGCCGAAGGTGACCATGCCGGGGCGAGAGATCAGGAGTCATGAGGGAGGTCCCCGAGGGGTCCCACTCGAGCTCCTCCTCAGCTCCAGAGGAAGGAGCTGTAGTCCCATGGTCCGGGACCTCTTCGGAGACTATAGCCTGGGCGGTGGGCACAGCCATAGGAGCAGGGGGCGTCGCGGGCATGCAGGGCTGGACGGGCAGGACAGGAGAGCCGGGCTCGGGTGTGTGGCCAGCAGGGGGCGCCTCCGTGGGCGTCGCAGGCTTGCGGCCAGCAGGGGGCGCTGCAGGCGAAGCCGGGAGCTCGGGCGCAGCAGCTGCATCTGCCGCTTTTACTTTTACTGTATTGTGGATTAGAGTTTATAACCATATTTTTCTAACTAAGTAAAAACAATAAAGAAAAACATTAATTTTCTTATTCTTTTATTTTTAATTTCCTTTACTTATTTTTATTTGTATTTATTTCACTTTCTTATTCAACATTTATTTCCTTTTCCTTATTCTTTTACAGATTTATCCTTTTTATGGCTCTCCTGTGACTCCGTACTTTCTAGCTATTGAAAAGATCAGGGGCTAAGTCAAGTGTGCCTGGGGCTTGACTTTTTTTTAAAGAAAGACTGGCATTGGAACTAAAATACTTGGAACTATAGCTCCAGGTGAGTGATTGGACCTACATGGACAACACCCATGCAGTCAGCCCTGCTCTGTCGAGAAGGGTCAGGCTGTGGATCCACTTTAAGGAAGATCCACAGAAGACTGGACTTCACTGTGGCTCACTGTGTGGGCTTTTTTTTTTTAATTCAGTATGGCAGATTTTTTAGTATGTTTCAATTGGTATAATATACCAAGGCTATTCAAATCACGGTCCTCAAAGGCTGAACACTGCAGTTTTTCCAGCTTCCCTTTACCTGAAAGCCAATTATGAAGCCTCTGGCCAATTAGAGCCAGACATCATTAAACTAACTACCTGGGAGACTTGAAAATAAGGCCTGAATTTGGAATCAAGGGCCAGATTTGAACAGGGGGGATCTACACTATTTAAAAAGTTGTTTTTACACTTATAGTTTATTATGTTGGATGCAAGGTAAAACAACGTCCTCTGTCAATTAATTTTTGAGTTTTAAATTGCGTTGTAACATTACTGAAACATTGTTTAAATGAAGGAATTTCTTTCTTTGTAGATTATGCCACTGTTATATGTCTAACTTAATTTTCTCTGAAATAATGCTAAATAATAGCGGTAGGGTTAAAATAAACAAGTGCTACTCCAATGGATGTCTGGTGCATTGCTATTACTTCTCTGTTAACACAGTACTTTAAGAGCTATTGGCATATCTTGTTTACTGTTGATGAGCTGTGATTACAGTGCATTTATTATTTATACAGTACCTCTTATATTGGAATGTAACAGTCACCCACTTCTAACTGGTAGGATGACATTCAACCTTAAGCATACCCTAAGTTTATTACAATCGCATGACCATAATGGTTTTTTTTACCTTCATATTCATTTGGCTTTTTAAAAAATGCCTTCCTGTCCAATAAATGTAATTTATGTATGTTTCAGTTGTTAGCCAAATGTTAGCGGCACTGTAGATAATAATCTATAGTATCTATATATTGATCCCCGTGGGGAAATTGTCTTTACACCTCCCCTAACTTGCTCTTGTAGTAAGCTGGCTGCAAAGGGCAGATACCTGTTGCAGTGCCCAGGGAGCTAGGAGTTAAGGGCCTTGCTAAAGTACTTGCAGATGTACTGAGGCCAAACCGGCAACCTTCCAATCACAGGCACACAGGCCTAGCCCACCGAGCCACATGCAGCCCCTAGATAATAAAGTGGAGTCATTTTACACTCCCGGACAGACCAAAAACTCTTTTAACTGCCAAGTTTACCATATGACAACTTCACATGAATGAACGGGCTAAAGTGTTTTTGTGAATAATGTACTGTAAACTCACCTTGTGCAGGGCAAATGTGGCATTACACATAGGACATCTGGACTCATATTGTAAACCCATACACTTGCATATATTATGTAATTCATTGTTATGTAGCAATGTCAATATCTTAGAAACTCACACACACATACACATGGCTGTGTAGATACAAGTTCGTAACTGCTGATATATTGCATTATAAGTGGTATAAACAATACTGTAAATGCACATGTACATTGTAATCACAACTGAGCAACAGTAAACCCGTAGTCCCAATTGAGCTCTAAAATTACTGTCAGTAACAGAGTAATTGCAACAAACAAAACAGACATCACAGTACTGCTTGTTTATCTCTTCAATCATGCATGATGTCAAAGGGACATGCCCCCCGCTCTCCCCAGAACCGTCACCATAAGCTGGTAAAGCAGTTTAACTGCACCATGATCCTTTGTGCATGGAACTCTCTTTACACCATTCTTTCGAGAAATTATATATTTTGGTGCTCTGTCTCCTTAAGTTTTCAGATAGAAGTCCAGAGATTAAGTCAACCACAGTATTAAGAATGTATCATTTGCTCATGCTCATCAGATCATTAAGTTACCACTTATGACCTGTGAATTATCAGACTGGAAGATTCCTAGAGGACAGAAATGCTTCACTGTTTTGTTTCAGGTGGCCTCTGGGGGTAGACATAAAGCATGCAAAAAAAACAACAAAAAAAGCTGCACTCCACACCCACAGACTTGCCAGAACCACTCTCTGTGGCAAACAGACACTTAAGCCCTTCGGCTTCTTTGGGTGCGTATTACACATATCTGGTTTATTTAGAAAAGGATGAAGGGCAAATTGTCCTCTGACTATATTATTCTTTCCACTGCGCAACAGACCAATGCCTGTGTTATTTACAAAAGTACATCTTTTACAATATGATAAGCCAAATAATATATAACAACAAAAAAGTTTTTGGTGTTGTTCTTACAGATATTTGTGAATAGTAGCACTAAAGTATCCGATAGTGTAGGATTAGAACGTAAAACAGAATTTGTGCTATTGTGAAATTTCTAATGCATAGTCCAATGAACTGTACTACAGGTAAGTGATGGCATTTTTCAATATTCCAGCAGTCTAAACCTGAGTTATTTACATGTATCTAGGTTGAAATTATAGGATTAACTTAGTCCAAACTACAATCACCTCCTCAAGGTTAATATTTAACAATAATAACAGATTGATTATTGCTACATGGAATGTGATAGCACAGAAACAGACAAATAAAAGGTGTGACTGCTCACCCGTGTAATTTTACATTAATGCAAGTTACAACAGTTATAGCATCACAAAATAGTACATTTATTGTAAACTATTCCTTGACTAGTAAAATATATTCTACATACTGTACCAAAGTGTACATATATTTAAGTGATAAGTGCAGTACGTCTTAATTACCTGTGTGTCTACCCACATAGCCCTCCCCTGTTTCACTCTTTATATATATGTCCGTGTGTGACAGGAAAAGATAAGGATTTAGTTCTGCACAAATCAGAGGCAATGAAGTTTAAAGTCCTCGTCTTATTCTGCCTTTTGACTGTAATAAAACATGGTAAGTACAATTTAATCGTGCTTTCTTTGCAAATTACTATTAAATATTTATTTAATATGTGAAAAGTTTAGATTTTCAGCTGGTTTTCATAGTACAGGTGCAATTCTTGTGTTTTGACACTGTACGCTGTAGAACTCGAGCAGTAAAAATTTATATATATTGAGCAATGAGAATGTATTTAGAATGTATTTTGTTTTATAAGTGTAAATTTGTCATTATAAACACAACATTTCTGCAGAAGTTAACTTTTGGGTTACACTTTGGAAGTAAGGAAATTTGATATTTTACTGCTGCTGATATTTTACCTTTTGCCTTTTTGTTCTTGTCTCGTGGGACATACTGTTAGTTGTACAGAAAAATCTTATTGATGGAATTTCCATAAAATACTTGCCTGATTTCAATCTTTCGCTCTGATTACTGTTGCCAGTGACACAATAATTAGCTGTTCAGTGTATCTCTGTCTTTTCATTAGACATACATTGTGGGCTGTACCAGTTATTGTGTAACTGCTGTTATTGATTATATTATATATAGCATTTAAGAAATGCGGATTTTGGGAAATGTTAGGTTTTCGTTAGTGTGTATGACTCAAATATGAGGCATGAAAGAGTTACTCATAGTTATGTGTGAATATTAAATACTACAGTAACCCTTATAATAAATATTAAGGAATATATGTTATTTTAAATGTATATTTAACCCCTTTCTTTTAGTTTCTTTGTCCTTTCTTTGCATCCAGATACCTGCATGTTGCAACTGTTGTGACATTAATTGCTTAGTCAGTATTGAGTATTTTTTAATTATGCATCTTGACCAACTCCTTTTTTGCAAACAACTTTTAGGCCTATTACTATAGTCACTGCTGCCAGTGTTATAGTCACTGAATCACTCCTCCAAAAGATAAAGAAAAGGAGGAAGGAGTGCTGAGAAGCTGGCCTTTTGCGGGTGTTGTGGTGGCTTTGCTTGATAAATCTGTGACTTCACACCTTTAGGGTGGTGGGTTTAATTCTTGGCTCGGCTTTGCATGTAGAATTTTGCATGTTTGCATGGGTTTTACTCAAACCCACAACCTGAAAACATTCACTGTCACTAAGTTGCCCCTAGCATGTGTGTGTATATGTGCTGTAGAGATAAGACATTATGCGTAGGTGTTCAGTGGTTCACACTCTGAGATTCCCGGAATAGGCTGCAGGCTGTGACAATGTATTGGAAAATCAATCATGAATGGATGTTGACCTTTTAACTTTTATTATTATCCTGACAGAACTGTTATGCACAGTATATATTTTGCCATCAGGGGGTTTTTCCTTTGACGTTCCACTCATCTTCTCTGTAACCACTTATCCAGGATGGTTATTGTCAGCCAGAACATAACACAAGCGACCCCCCCAGATGATATGCCATTGCAGGACACACACTCACACATAGATTATGGCTAATTTAAAGACATTTAGCAAAGAGATAACTTTTTTAAAATAGATGTTTGTTATAATATTGAAGTCTGCTTCTTCCTGACAGTTTCTCTTACAGATATCTGGGCTCATCCTAATTCATCAGTACTTCTGCCCTGTAATATTGAAGGAGATGAGATAGAGCTGAACAAAAGTATCTTTCTACTGGGGGTTAGCTGGCTCCACAATGGATTAGTAATAGCATCTTCTGGAGCAGATGGCAATCGCACTGAAGAGGGGTTCAGCTTGGAGGCTGGAACCCTTGAAACTGGAGCTTTCTCATTGACTTTGCATAGCGTATCAGCCAGCAAACAGGGGGAATATGTGTGTAGCATCAGCTACAACCACACGCTGCTGTATTCGGTCAGTGTAACACTACGCATTTTAGGTATGTCCTGCTCTTACATTGGTTGAACCTTTGACCATTATATGGGAAGGTGAAGGTCACATTACATTTTCAGCAAAAAGGGGCAGTTGAATAATTAGCCTACAATCCTTTATAATCTGTTTTTGATATACACTATGTGTATTGTGAATACCTTTTTGAATGCTTAGATGTCTCTCCATTATAACAGATTCATCTGATAACAATTCTGTGCCTCCCTGCCAGCCCTGCCCTCTCTCTCCATTCCCTCTACAGTGGCTGTTATCCACAGGCCCAGCAGGATAGAGTGCTTGGCAGAGCATTTCACCCCCCCGCTGATTGATTTCACCTGGGTTCGAGCAGGTGTTGTGGTGAAACCCCCAGAGAGCATAACAGCAATCAACAGAACCAACAGTGGGTTCTTCTGGGCAATGAGCAGCCTGACACTAACACCCACTGAACAGGACAAGGATGTGAACTTCAGCTGTTTGGTGAAACACACTGCGTCAGAGGAACCCATTGTCTTGAACTTCCATCTCAATTTAATATGTAAGTGCCTGGATAGGTTGCCTGTTCCCATTTCGTGCACCACCATTTATTTCTTTAGTTCTTGATTTGGACTTGACTTTGTTTCTGGCCCGCTGTTACTTGTGAATGTTATCAGTTTTCATTAATTTAAAACGTGAGATGAAAGGTTTATGTCGATTACGTCACTTTATTTTTCCTTGCTCCTGTCAGATCTTCCTACTGTCAGCCTCTCCGCCCTTCCGCTTGCCTCACAATTTTCCCCCATCACTCTCTCCTGCGATATCGAGGGATTTTACCCTGAAGAAATCTCTGTCTCCTGGTCCCAAAATGGCTCACTGATGCCTGACATGCCGTTAGCCTGGCCTGGCCCTGGAGGTTCGTTCCGCACTCGCCACTTCTATACCCTGAGAACTGAAGACATGAGGAGAGGCACTGAGGTCCAGTGTGCTGTGCGACACCCCGCTGTTGCTGAATCAGTCTCCGCTACCATGATTTTCTCTGCTACTGGTCCAAATGGTATTGTTTTTAACATCTGGGTTTCCCATATTTCAGTATCGTATTCCTTTGTTATACTTTAGGCTGTTTCCCTGCAGAAGAGACACTGTTATCTCTCTCTCGACAGCAAAAGAACCAGTAATGACTAAGTCTGCCAAGGCATCGGTGGCCGTTCTGATCATTTCTCTGGCTATGATTTTCTTGCTCTGCTTTGGATTCTCATGGAAAAAAAGGGATGGTATGTTTGTCCAGTCACTACCACTTCAGAGCTCCATTATTCTGTGACCCCAAAGATCTATAACTAACAAATATTGGTGTATTGTTAGTGAGTGTTTAAGCACTGCAGCCTCTAGCATGGTTGGTTTGATTCTCTTCCCACTCTATGTGTGGGCATATTTGCACGTTTTTTCCCCCAATCTTCTCTGAGTTTCTTACTTTAATGTTCAACGTTGTACAACAAGAACCAGTAGATGTAATACAATTGAAGCAGTACTGGGTGGCTCTGACCCGCTTGTATCTGTATGGGACTTTGTATGTTTTCCCCACGTGATATGATTTTCTTATTTTTCCTGTAGTCCAAATACATGCAGCTGGGCTATCCAGTGTCTCTGAACTGTCCATTGTGTGTGTGTGTGTGTATGTCTTGTGCATTACCCTCTTCAAGATGAAATAATATGTTGCATATAGCAAATAACTAGGCAGCACTGTACATTTCATTATTTTGCAGATGCTTTTATCCACAGATACATAGAATTGTGAAAGCAGGGTCAGTCCCTGCAGCAATTGGGTCTTAAGGAGCCCAATGGTGACATCACTCTGCCGACTCTGGCGACCTCCTGATTACATGCACAGCGTGCTAACCCGCCGATTCACACAGTGCCACGGACATATTGTATTACAGATATGTTATTATTCCCACAGAAAATTTCCCTGAAGTACTTCCCTGAAGTACTTTTTTTAAATGTAAAAAAAAAAAACACAATTTGCATTAGACCTGGGGTACACAACTCCAGCTTTAAATATTCTAGTGTAGGCTTTGGATTGAATACTGTTCTTTCACACTGCACTAACCTGTCTTTTCCTGTTCAGAGAAAGAGAAATCCCTGGTTGTATCAGGCATAATCCTGCCCCCCCGAGTTATAGTGGGAAAAAAGGGCAGAGTAACCATCAGCGTGGAAGGCAGGAGGGTGGACAAGGTGCAGGTTACTTGGTTCCTAAATGACATTCCTATCTCAGACACTTCTCAAAGAGCAGCAGCAGGTACCAGCCTTCTTTTCCTCAAGCTGTTGCAGTTGGACCATAGACAATCATAGTCAGTATTTCATAGACAAAGAGCAACAAAAAAAAAAACATTGTCTATGTACATTATCCATTCAGGAACATGTAGCATTGTTGCCGTTGTTAGAATTTTCCACTGTTGTCACTATTCCAATATTCGCATTTGCTTCTGTTATTTGAGAATTCAGCTGATCACCCACAGGTATCCTGTAGCATCCTCCAGTGTCCTCAGTTTCATCATATTATTTTGGCTGCTAGGTTTAGCATTTCAGTAGCTGATCTCACTGCATTGTACCATCAGATTAATGTATTTAACAAGTCTGGGAAATATACAAAGGATTTCCCTCTATTTATTCAAGCTTAATTCTTTTCATTATCTTCTTAAAACTGTCCTACATTCAGTGCATGAAAGTTATAACAGGATATGACCATGACCTTAACCTGAACTTCTGTTATCATTTTTGCCTCCTTTGTTTGTGAAAGCTAAACGACAATGTGAAAGCCACACTATAATATATCTTACATTTCCAGTGTGAATGTACGAAGTTAACTATTATCCTTTGGGAACATCAAATTAAGTTTTATTAGCAATTTGACCTTTAATCATTTTTGAAAGACATTTCACATGACAATATCTTTGAAGTAGTAACCCCTAAACAAGGTTATGTCACCATTTTTTTTGGTCAGCTTATGCGTGCTGATAGTGTAAAATATTACATGTATAAGCAGTATTTACCTCTATAGTCAGTTCATACTTAAAGTGCATGCATTTATTTTTATTTATACCTTTAAGCCTTTCTTAATCCTGCCCCATTTGTATTTCTTTCTTCTTCTATTTCTCTTGTACAATATATATCAGCAAGTCCTTCTTTTTCTTCCCTTCTCTACTTGCCAGAAAATGAGAAAAATCCATTGCTGCCCCCAAATGGAAAATTTGTATATTACAAGCTACACAAGCAGTACCCCATTCCGTCAGGAAACAGTCGCACAATGCAGCTCTTCTCATCTGTCACATTCATCCCCGATATTGCTGTTCACAAAGGGGCCATCTTTAAGTGCCAAATCTCCTACAAGGGGAAAGACCAAGTGATAGCAGAGAGAGTGTCATACAAGTTAATGCTGTTAGGTAGGAAAAATATGTTCTGTGCTTACAACATAACAGTCTCTCTCTGTAAAATTTTACCTGTGTGTGGAGTCTTTGCCACCCATGTCCTCCTGACACTTTCCCATATGCTGTTTTGTAGTGTTTTATTTATTTCCAGTGCTCTTGAGTCTGGCACTTTTTAGTTTTGAGACTATTCCTGCTTTTTTCAGCTGCCCCAGAAGTGTCAGAGATTAAATTTTCAGAACCAGCTGACGACACAGGTAACAGCTCACTATGACTTGCATGCAGATCCAGGCAAACAATTTTAATCATGAAGCTTTTTTTGACCTGGAAGTACTGCTGGCACATCAGTGTTGAGTAAATGTGTTTTCTAACATTTATTCTTCTCTGTTGTCCTCCCACTGCTCCAACTCCCCAGGTGTTGTCACTCTTACAGCAGAAGCCTCTCGCTTTCATCCCGCCCTCATCACCTTCCGATGGTTTTGTCAGGGGGCAGAGCTCAGCCCCATAGCGCCACCACCGTCGCTCGCCACTCCCCGTCCAAGTATTCAGGGATTCTTCTCTGCTATCAGCCAGTGCAAACTACCTCGGGAAGAGCTGGAGAAAGGCCAGACCAAGGTGTGGGTCACAGTGCACCACATGGCCATGAAGGTGCCAATCATACGCCAGACTCCAGGTGTGTAAATGTGAAATGTGGCATGGTGTACACTGTTTTCATTCTGGGAACATGTAGTTTTAAGCAAATTGAGAGAGATCGTTTGCAGATGGGCATGATGAAGGATGGACAATCCAATTTTGGCTCACAAAACAGGACTATTAAAACTAGAAAACAAAATTTAGAAAACAAATGGACCATAAAAAAAAAACAAAGCAAATGACAAAACTAAGCCAGGGAGCAACACAAGAATAACAATAGCAAACACAGAGCAACAACAACAAACAATGACCAACTGAGGAACAAAAGCAAGGGAAGGCACATGTATATGTGGATAAAAAGGGAAAGATGTAGGACAGGTGTAGGTCAATTGTAATCAATGAACCTAACAATAGGGCTGGGAGCAACAAGACACAGGTGAGTCATGATCATGAAGGACTCAAACACTAGGAAAGGGGTAATCAGTGACACCTGCTGGCCAGGCAGGACTGAGACTGACAATCATAAGAGCTCAGAAACTTTAGAGAAAAAATATGCGATAAAAAAGGGCCCCTCAAAATAACCATCTTATGAGATTCTGTGCTGCCCCAGGCACTTCCCAGCCCACAAAGACATGAGTCATGTTATTCAGTGTAATAAGTGAGTTTGCTGATATGGATATGTTTGTTGACAATATTACAATATTATTAATCAGATTAATAGTTTAAGCATTCAGAAAAATAAAATAATTTCATCAAACAAAAAAAATGGGAGTAATACAGCTTCAATTTTGGGGTAATAAGCTTAAGCATTTTGTGAAAAATGACCCAAAATACAAGTGTTTACCTAAATGATGGAACATTTATTTCACAGGTTTCATAAAAATGCCTATTGTGTCTGAGATCTCCTCCTGCCCTGCATACACATCTTCTCCTGAGGAATCTGTCACTCTCCAGTGTGAAATCACAGGCTTTTTCCCACCCGAAATCTCCGTCACCTGGTGGGAAGACGGTGAGCAAGAAATAATGGAGGGCAAAGATTCCTGGGGGCCCTTACTTACCGATGGCAGCACTTACCGTGTGACTGCCACTCTGAGGATTGGACAGCGCGAAACAAAGGTGGAGAAGAGCAAGAGAGATATTGTTTGCAGAGTGATGCACTGCTCCTTACAGGAGCCCATTGAGAAACACTGGAGCCAGAGGCACATAGGTGATCGTTTCCTCATGTTCCTACAATTATTATGCTGATTCTGTTTAATTATGACATCACACACCATGTTACAATGACGATGAGCCTTTATTTATAGGTGTGCCTCTTCTTTTACAGCCCTTCCCGTTATTCCATCATCTCTCTCTGTTCAGTGGAAAACGGGGGGTGTCGGGGAGTTTTCTCTGCTGTTGTCAGGGGGGCACCCGCACGCCACCCTTTTGTGGGCAGCCGGAGGTGCCACTCTCTCTCCCCTCATCTCAACAGAAAGCGAGGAGGAAGGGAATGATGGAAGCAGGCAGCTAAAGAGCATGTGTACCCTGGAGAGGAGGATAGGGACAGGAAGGCATCCTGCGGCAGCTGCTCACTGCATGGGGTCTCCACAGAGTAAGGGGCCCTTCACTGACATGTCATGGTGATTCTTCATCATTAGAGCTAACATTGGCTAGAGCATCCACCTTGCATCATGCGTGCAGTACACAGGTGTGAGATTATCCATTTAGTGGCATCCATAATAGATGCTAACATCCTAACATATGCGATTTAACATTTTTGAATTAATATTTCGAGCCCTGGAATACACATTTATGTGGCATGTTATAGAGAATAATTGTAAGGCATCTGGTTTTTGTAGAGAGAAGTTTATGAATAACATAGTTATGCTTACCCCAGTTTCAAATCTTGAAAAATGCAGCTACAAGGGATGCCACTTCGGATTACAGTCCAACAGATATGAAGCTTATGGATGATGTAGAGCATGTATGGGTTAAAAAGACCAGAAACAGACCTGGGACACCAATAGTGAGGCGCGCGACACAGAGAGAAGATGGGGCAGATGAGCAACAGGAAGAAAGGAGGAGAGAGAGTGACCTTTCCCAAGTAAATATTGTCTATATGGGAAAGGGTGAGGAAAGACTCAGGGTAACCGTGGAGATCACTCACCCCGGACTTTCTCTGCCGGTGCACCTGACATGGATGGGTAATTATCAATGCTATGATGATGCTGTTAAAGGAAGAATTTCTAAATGTGCCACTCCCTTAGTTGTAGTAGTGTTGAATCCTTGTTTTGGGGGGGGGGGTGTTCCTATGTATACTAGTGTTTTTGCCTCTACTTATAGTTATCAAGGCATGCATAAAATGAATGAAGATGGAGACACCATAGATTATCCAACATAAGTTTAAATACACATTGTGCTTTAGAAGTATATCCATGCTACACTCTGATTTCCTGAAAGTGGCATTTACTGTTGCTCATGTGTTTTTTTCTTTTAGAACCACAGGAGTAATTATGTTTCTGATCTCAGGAACCCTACCAGTTGAAGAACATCTTTCTTGCAGTGCCTTGCAGAACATCTTCCATGCTTGAATGCCTATAAATTCTCTGTGTGAATTCTTTTCTCATATAGAGTTACCGGAAATTATGTGTGTGTGTGGATTAGGTTTATATTACACTGTGTACATCCACAATGTAATAAAAACCTGTTTTTTTTTTACATTTTAGGGTCAATTTTTTCAGGTTCCCACAAAGATCTGTGCATGCAATCAAAAAAGTAAAAATGCCAAAAGTCTCATATTTTACTTGGTTAGGACAGGGTAGGGCCTGCTCACAATCTCCATTCCACAGACAGGGCCTGTGGCTGGTTGGGTGAGTTGGGTGTGGAAGAACTTGACTGGCCTGCTCAGAGCCCTGACCTCAATCCAATAGAACAACATTGGGATGAAATAGAGTGGAGACTGTGAGCCAGGCCTTCTCATCCAAGCCTCACAAATGCTCTCCAGGATGAATGGGCAAAAAATCCCAGTCGCACTCCGAAATCTTGTGGAAATCCTTCCCAGAAGAGTGGCAGTTGTTATGGCTGTAAAGGGGGGACAAAATCCATATTGATGCCTATGGATTAAGAACGGGGATGGCACAGTGGTGCATTGGTTAGCGCTACCGCTGCGCAGCAAGGAGGTCCTGGGTTTGGTCCTGGGTCCCTTCTGTGTGGAGTTCACATGGGTTTCCACTAGGGGCTCCGGTCTCCTCCCATAGTCCAAAAGCAGGCAGGGCAAGCTGATTGGTGAGTCTAAATTGGCCCTGTGAATGTGTGTACCCTGCAGTGTGTTGCTAACTGCCCCAGGTTGGTTCCTGCCTGCATCCGTTGTTTCTGGGATAGGCTCCAGTCCCCCCGCAACGCCATTTGGGATTAAGCAGTTATAGGGATGGATGGACTTGGGATATCATAAAAGTTACTGTAGGTGTCCCAATGCTTTTGTCCATATTATGTGTGTATGTATAAATTAACTTTTTAGAATAACAACTATTATAACTGTTTAAAACACTGTTTAAAATCTGGGGTCATAAGCAAATGAATTAGTGTATTCTGAGCTCAAGATTAAATGTTGCTTATAGACAGGCCTAACTAATGTTACTGTACTACAAGTTACATGCTGTCTACACTGTTTGCATTTAACACAAAGAGGTGTGATGGTGTGAACATCTACTTCCTTTTCCATTATAATAACAGCCATAAAGAGACGGAAGCATGAAAAAACACCATAGACTTTAGAGCTCACAA
Source organism: Mormyrus hasselquistii (assembly GCA_026779605.1). NCBI lineage: Eukaryota > Metazoa > Chordata > Actinopteri > Osteoglossiformes > Mormyridae > Mormyrus > Mormyrus hasselquistii. The sequence goes on along the minus strand of JAODKE010000101.1, from coordinate 32,859,609 downwards.
GAAAGTGAATAATCATGATTCTGAAAGATAAGGAGCTAATGCAAAATGCAAATTTGAAGTTATTTAATCACCAATTGTGATAAATAACTAGTACCAAAGATGTAATGCAAGAATTAGGAGTCATAACATCTGAGACAAAGTCCTCAGGCAGGGGCGTCATTAGGAGTATTTTAGGGGGGCTTTAACCCCCATAAAATGTTTTTTTAGCTTCCCCAAATAAATGTTTATTTACTGGCTTAAATCATAAATAGCTTGCCATCGACCATCCCCATAAAGACCCCCCTATCTAATTACCTCTATCTACTCCCCTGTCCTCAGATACACAGTAAAAACCTAAATTACTGAAAGATGATACATTTTGCTGATTCCTGGGCCTTTGGTGATTCTGGCACAAAAATGAAGCAACACATATTGTAAAAATTATAGTAAAACCATCAAAGGCAGGTACTGTAAGTTGGTCATGAAACAATAAGGTAGTAGTGTTTGTGTGGGATTGGCATCTGTACGAACTAGGCTGTCAATAACTTCCATGGGACCATGGACAGGGTACAAAAAGGGCAAGATGTGGCACTAAAATCTCTTTAACACTTGTGGTAATTCCTGGGTGTCCTAAACTGAGTTTGGTGTGAATCCACTGCGGGAGATGAGGGCAAATACCTGCCTACACATGAATCAAACTATCTGGTGTTTCAGGAGGCGGTGGATCCGTAAGGAAGTGTCTCCCGAATCATATCCATTAAAGCACATTTGACAGGAACAACAATACAGGAAAAGGGCAGGATAGCATCATGCAGATCAAACTGTCAAGGAGAAGTGTTACGCAAAGACAATATGACTGTGAATGAAAAAAATGCCCAATCATGTACTATTTGTTTCACTTTGGACAAAAGTGTATGCTAAATAAATGTGAAAAATACCCTGATTAGCCATTCAGCTGATGATCAGTGGAACAAATACAAGTAGGTCATCAATATACTGTGATGTGAGACTGAGCTTTGTCAGTCTGTGAAAAACAGAGCCTCGGTGGTATGAGGTCTCTCTGTGGCCTTTCTCCCCCTTCCACTGATTAAACGTGGCCTTTCGGCCTATCTGGATGCAGCTGGGAGAGTCTGGTGAGCTCAAAGCCCTGCCTGGAGATTTTCACGATTATTTCACTTAATTGTGCAGGAGTAATTGTCCCGTGGTGTGGTACTGAAACTTTCCAGGGTATCCATTTCCTGTGACAAAAACAGCAGTCTGTTACAATAATCAAACTGGTTTTTAATATCACAAAAAAATCCTGCATCAAAAATTAGAAGACAAGTATGTGTAACTGGATGCACATAGCGCCCTCTGGTGGCTATAAATGTCATCTCATTCATGAGCATTGATAGTCTTCATGCAAACTTCATCTAAAGCAGCAAGGATCAATGGGAGTTCATAATCCAGGTTTGATAATGAGTTGAAACAGGACTGAAGTCCCATAAAACAAGGAAGAAGTCCTTCATTAATGAGCAGCTTCTCCTTAATGAGAAGCACCAGGCTGCAGTTTACAAATAGCATATATACAGTGGCACCTAGGTTTGCGAGCATAATTAGTTCCAGAAATGTGCTTATAATCCAAAGCACTCATATCCCATAAGAAATAATGGAAACTCAGATGATTTGTTCCACCACCCAAAAATGTTCATATACAAATGATTAATACAAAATATAAAGTAAAAATTCACAAAACAAATTAACCTGCACTTTACCTTCTATCCCACTATCGTGGATGGTGTGAGGGAGACAAGAGAGATGAGAGGAGGAGGGTTATTTTGCAGGACAACTTTCACTATAACTAATGGAATCACTGGTATCTGTTGGTTCACGGGAATCTTTTCTTATTTGTATGACTTTAACAAGGAACCTATTCAATGGCAGCTGCTTTTGCCTTTTCGATTTTGCGGAGATGTGACATTGCATTGTCGTTAAACAGATTCATCGCTTGCACTGCTAGGACCTTATTCAGGTGGTGCTTTTCCACTAAATTTTGACTCTACAAATGAGGCACAGCAACTACAGTTACCCACAATCCCGCAGTGTAAGAGAGAGACGAACCATCGGCTCAGTTGTGATCACGTGACGCCAGGCAGACAAAGCGTATAAGTAATACTTATATAGCAAGACCTCGCTCATTTATGAAGTTAATATTTATTAAATAATTTTGCTCATCTTGCAAAACACTTGCAGACCAAGTTACTTGCAAGTTTTATTGTATATTACTCACAGACGCACATCCATAAATTGAGAAATTATACAAAAAAATGTTCTAGTGGTCTCTTAATTTTTTCCAGAGCTGTGTGCATCCCTGTAGCAGAGAGGCACCTGGAAGTAGGTCAATAGTATAATCCCAAATATATTTTCAAAATGTGCGGCATGGTGGTGCAGTGGCTAGCACTGTTGCCTCACACCTCTGTGGAGTTTGCATGTTCTCCCCGTGTCGTTGTGGGGTTTCCTCCGGGTACTCCGGTTTCCCCCCACAGTCCAAAGA
>JAODKE010000101.1:32759460-32835443 GCA_026779605.1 Mormyrus hasselquistii | reverse complement strand
TATGTAAATAATATGCGGCCCGAGACTTGAACTTGGACATAGTGCGGCCCACTGCAAAAAAAGGTTGAGAACCACTGCTCTAAGGACTCGGACAGATGGGTGCTGACCCTGACAAGATTCAATGTAGCTGCCAAAGTTAGAGCATTGGACTTATTTAATTTTTTATGCCACCTCAGTTATAATTCAGCAATCCCTGCAGCTTTTTTTTTCCAGATTGTCATAAATCTGTACTGTATTGATTTGACTGAATGATTCACTGAGTGTTATTTGGTAATTGAATTAACCAAGTAGTTTTAAATAGAGCCTTCAAAGTATAAAATGTATCAAAAACACAGCTAACAGGATGTCTGGGTTAAAAAATTATTATTACCTTTATGATCATAATTCTCTAACAAGGTTTATATTTTTATTAAAAGACATCAGAAGCAGAGCGGAATGAAACTGAAAATAATCCGCCAGAAAAACCGGGGTAAGAAAACTATGAATTTTAAATTTCATAATAAAATATTTTTACATTATTTCATATTGTACCTGAAATTACAATAATTTCCTTTTTTTCTGATGTACTAAAATGATACTATATTCTGATTATCAAACACCGGTGTAATGGCTTATCCAGGTCTGGGTAGTGGGTGCCTAGACTCTGTACCAGGCAGCAGATGCAAGGTATACCTAGAGATTCTGGGCCACCCTGCCCAATTTTAAGTATAATTTTGTAATAATGTTTAAGGGGCCCCCTGAATCTGCCCGGGTATTCATGCTCCCCTGATGCCCCTGAGCAGAAGGCAAAAGTATAGGAGACACCCTGGATGGGATGCCAGTCCATTATAGGGCACATACTACAGGGGATTTTGAGAAACCAATGAGCTTAACTCAAGTGTTTGTAACTGAGGGATGATAATGGAGATTCCACACAAAGAAAGCAGAGGTGAGATTCATACCCCAATGCTGAAGGCATGTAGCATATAGCATATTCATACAAATAAGGAAGGCAACATAAAACCAATCTACCGTCCGTCTTATAAATATTTTAAATAATACCTAATGGGTGGTGAGTGGCTCAGCAACTTGGGATATTGTGCCTGGAAAGTTGCTGGTTCAAATGCCAAAGTAGGCAGAGTGTTTTTTTTCTATGGACCTCTGAGCTAGATCCTTAACCCCTGGGCGATGTTTAGCACAGACAGTTAGGATGGTCAGCCTGTGATAAAAAGGTCACTGGTTTAAAATCCAAAAGTTAGCAGAATGAATGATTTCACTGTGTCCTTTCCCACAAATTGTATTTTGATTTTCTGTTTCATTTTCTTCACAGATCAGACAGCCCAATGTTGGTGTCAGAGCTTAAAAAAAGATTTATGAAAACTGAAAGAAAGTGAAAAATCCATAATATATTGTAATAAAATCGATAAGCAATAGAGCTATATGGTTATATTGTTCAAATGAAATTGATTGTGAAGGCAGGGAATAACTCATTTTGAAGTTGGGATTCACGGTCCTCAAGTTTAAATTTCACAGCACTTTCTGCTTCAAAGGTCTAAGTACAGAATCTCTTTTCATTATAATTTAAATGTACATTTAAACTGCTTCTTCTATTCATGCTTTTAAAATGCTCATTCATGATTTTAAAATGTTTACTTATGCATCTTATAATTTGCACTATATGATTCTTTGTCTTATTAAGAAAAAAGATATATAGCATATGTTTTTAATTGCTTTTAAAATACTGTTCTGCACAAAATCTAATAAATAATGTCATGCATCCCATTTAGGATTTTATTATTATTATTATTATTATTATTATTATTATTATTATTATTATTATGATCTGGTATATAATTATTTTCTGTTAAGATTGTCTTAAATAGCCTATTGGGCACCCCGAATAAATGTCAAGCAATTTTCCTATTACTTTTTTCTAAAACAAATAAATATTTATATTTTACTATTTCACATAAAAATCATAAATGTTTAGGAAATACAGTGAACAAATATGCCAAAAAGGAAACAGAACTTTTTACATCTACACATCTGTTATTCACATAGTAATTGTTTACCTGATTAAAATACATATACGGTAACTTATACCTAAAAACACAAAACATGTATGTGAATATTTGAGACAAAGGTAGAATGCGAACTTTATCAGAGACCAGTGAATTATGGAAAATGATGGATTTAATTAAGAGATTCTGTTTAATATATATTCATGGAAATATATTACCTTAATTTCCCTTTTATAGTGTGTGTGGTGTATTTTCAGAGGAAAAATTCAGTTTGTAATGTCTTCACTACCAGATCTTTTTTGAGCTAAGCAGTTATAATGAATATTTTCAAAAACAAGTTGGGTTCTCCTGAAAACTTTCTATATTTACAAAAAGACCTTACAAATTGGTCACACTAAATTTCAGTATTAGAATAACAGTGGCTCTGTGTAAGATGTGGTTAGTCCAAAGCTGCACTGGTCAGTAGGGTGACCATCCATCCAGATCTCGAGCATTCCGGTTTTCCAGTCCTCTGTCCTGACTGCTGTTGGATGTCCTCGCGATACACCCTGTTACCTGGAATTCTTACCTTGAGGTCACAGGTGGTGTTGATTAGGAGGGCTTGAGGTCTCTGTGTAACACATTAGCTGAATGTATATACTTGAGGCCTCTAAGGATCTGGTAGAGGAAGTAGCAGATGTGGTCATTGCTGAGCTGCTGAATCTTCAGCAGTTTGTACAAGTCTGTCTCCATTAGGTTCTGCACAATGTAGCTGATAGGCCAGTATAGTTAAGGACTTTATCCAAAATCAACATATACGTTTCCTCCTACTGCAAAGATCATTAGACGACATGAGCATTTATTTCGTATTTACAGTATTTACATGATGAGAGGTTTACTTCAGCATGCAAAGTGTCAATTCACATTGTCAAATTAAAGAGTGTGTTAAAAACACACTAAGCAGCATGATGACTTGATTGGTAGCTCTATTGCCTCACATATCCAGTGTCAATGGATTGAATCCATGTTCCAGAGTTTACAGTTCTGCTATTCCCAAAACATGCTGTTAGGATAATTAGTTCCCTTACCCTTCTTTTTCCCTCACCATCAACTACTAATGCCACTATCTCCCACCCCTGGTACATAGCAAAAAAAAGGGAAATGTGAAACACACACACATATACTATGAAAGCCAAGAATGGGCATGCTTCAATTTTTTATGTGTTTTTCTTAAGATAATGAGGTAAATATCACAACGTACTGTTATAAGCTTCCTCTATGTATTCATGATATACTCCCCTCCACTCAACACTTTTCATGGGCCTCCTTATTTCTGAGCCTTAGTCCTTCTTTTTGGACACAGGTGTTCTTTTAGGAGTAATGCTGGTGGTCACCCTTCTGGGCAGGTGCCATACAAATTAAAAATGAAAACATGGCAATTCATTACATAGAATAGGCAAGCTTATAGGATTATTATGGGAAAGTTTATCATAAATAGTATAGAACAGCACTCAGTTCCACCTCTGTTCTTTTGCTTCTACAATAGTGACCTGGATGTGCCAATTTCCCATCTATATTCTAACCACTCATTCTGGTCAGATTTACAGGTGATATCCCAGGTACAAGACTGGGGTACACCCTAAATGAGATGCCAGTCCATCACAGGGCACAAGGCTGGGGTACACCCCTGATGGCATGCCAGTCTATCACAGAGCACAAAGCAGGGATACACCCAGGACAGCAGGATGCCAGTCCTTCAGAGGGTACATACACCTGCAAACTATAAAGATGCAAGTTACACTAACTATATGTCTTTGGACTGAAGGAGGAATCTCACACAATTTCCACACACACACAAAATATGTAATTCTGACAAAATAGCAAATGAAATTTGTTTCTTGGAATTGATGTTGTAAAAGCAATTCACCACACAAGACTGGGTTTCTTCTTTGGGGGAATAAGTTTAATTCAGAAAGGTCAGTCCTGTTTACCTATCATTCAGTAGTGTCTCCTTTGTGGGTTTTGATCCAACAAACAAAGAATTTCTGAGTTCCGAGACGCAAATGTGAGGTACAAAAGGTGCAAATATGTGTTCACTATGCAATTAAATGTTCAAGCAGAATAAAGGTATATTAGAAAATGCATTTTAAGAGAAAAAAACTTTATGATGCTAATACCACCAATATTATTTTAGGAATGTAAATTCAATTTAAAAAAAACATTAATAAATAGGAGATCTGAACTGGGACCATTCTCTACAGTGCTCCATAACATAACCTAAAGGAACCTTAGCTATCAAAAAAGTTAACCAAAGCCTAAGCATTGCATAATTAGTATGTCGGTATATAGGGTAGCTAATTAATATTGACATGGTGATAAATGCTTTCAGCAGGAGGAACCCTCCCGTTAGCAGGTTTAATAGTTGAAACCGTTCAGTTACATGTTAGCAGCATGGCTTTTGGGAAACGTACCCCCATATGACACAGGAAAAAAGTGCAAACTATACAGAGAAGAGACAGGTTTGAATCTCAAAGCCTGGTGTTGTGAAACAGTACCATGACGTCAGTCCCATTTTAAGTTTTTTTTTTTACATTTCAAAATAATTTTAAAATACTAACTTCGTACAAATGAATTTACTTCGTACACTATTTCAGTTCTCTCTTTATGTTTTTAAACTGTTTATATGTGGTGTTAAAATGTAACTGTACATTTAAATTACTTTGCCAATATCGTAGACCTTTAATTTGGAAATAACATTAGCCTGTATTTTAAACATTTAAAACGTTGTGGCCCCGCCCCTCCCCCCATCGTCGGAACAAAAGCATGACGTCAAGATCACGAAAAGAAACCCAAGCGCAGTCCTTCCGAGGTGGAGCTCAGCACCGGAAGCTGGCGCGCGCGCGTGTGTGGCATTGCGCGTGAGGGGGCGCTAGCCATCTACAGCCACGGCTTTAGTGGCGCTGTGAAAAGAACCGGGGGAAACCGGGAAAAGAAACGTATTTCAAAGAGGTAACAGCTAACTTAAAGCTTTACACGAATTTTAGACGATTGTTAGTAGGTCTTCGTACGGCGAATTCTGAAATTGATTGCGTGTTCACGCTTTATGTAGACCTCGGTCGGTCTTAGTCCGCCCGTCGTCTTTTTTCCTGGGCCTTTCGTTGTTGCGAACTGGCTAAATTGAGACTAGCTGACTAACTGGCTAACACACTTCAGTGGCCGAGAAAAATGTTGAGTGTCGTTTAAAATTATTTTAAATTTAAGTTGATACACGAGAGGTATTACTGTTGGTATTTATTATGCGTGTTAAACTTCGGTTAGTTCGGTATTTCTTGGTGGAACTTCAGTAAAACAACGCAAGACCGCAGGCTAGCTTAGCTAGCGGCTTTTCACGGACGTTCACTCTCAAACCGGCAGTTTGAGTTAAAACACATTAGTGTATTCTCAAACTCGGCATTAACATCTCACTAATTGTTTAAGGCAGTTTTTTTCGCCGAGTGAAGATAACATCTGGTTGTGTGGCTCATTTGTCTCTTAGCAAATGCCGGTTTTGTTTTCCGAGTCCCTGGTGAACGAACGAGAGATCCCTCGCCTACGGTACTCTAAATTTGACTAGAAAAATAGTCTTTTCATCAACGAAGGAAATTGAACAGGTGTTGTCGTATACTTTGAATAAAAAGCAGATGTACTGTAACTAAAATGCGATTTTTATATTGGCAAATCGTTGGCCATAAACATCTGAACCAAACGAGGAACACCTAGTAGTGAGTACTGCTTTCGTAAGTTAACTTCTGTAGGAGTTTTTAGTCTAGCAACGTTGACATGAGCATCGCGATTTTTGTTCATGTTTTAAATCATGTACTATTTTTATAATCTGTCGTATAACCTGAAATTAACACATTAGTATTCTTCACTATTTTGGTTGGTACTTGGTTCATAACGTGTAATTAATAAGCTCATTGTTCAATCGCCTACATTATTTTTCGTTTGAATGTTTAGTTGGAGTCGGCACATTGTGTGATCTTGTTTTTCTTTCTTTTGTATAGGTTCTTTCATCCTTCTGGATTCCCCCCTCTGCTTTGCGTTTAATCTTTAATTTTAGACGGAGTAGTCAGTAAACAGTGTTTGTGAGTTGGAAAGTAACTGTGCATGTTTGTATGTCAATGAGACAGTGCTGGTATACCTGTCCAACTCAAATTTTGAATCGGTGACGTGAGTGAGGTGCTGTCCATCTGTTGTTTGCTATGGGGGACATTAGTGACTTAGACAGACAAATTGACCAGCTCCGGCGGTGCGAGCTCATCAAAGAAAATGAGGTGAAGGCTCTGTGTGCCAAAGCCAGGTAATGAATTTGTTTTTTGTATGGAAACCATGTGTACGTCTTTTTTCTTTGAGCTTATTGCTGATGTTTATTTCCATTGAAATATTACTTTGTATGTTTGGGCAAGAATGTTCAGACCAAGAAATACATCGTATATATTTGAGCCATTTATACATCCAGATTAAACCTTTTCCTGCCAGACCCCTTTGAAGTTCTTCATTCAGTTAAAAAAGGTTTAGTGACTTTGTGCCTGGTCCTTCATTGTTCATATGTGGATTTATGTGAAATAGACATTTGGATTTTTTAATGTTGTGTGCACGTATGTGCGCTTGTGTTTTAGGGAGATACTTGTTGAAGAAAGCAATGTTCAAAGAGTGGACTCTCCAGTCACTGTAAGTAGTGCTTTTTCTTTGAACCTGCTTTGAGTTTGGAATCTTTCAGTAATGTAAGTAAAGTATTTCTCCCCCACTATGTCAGGTATGTGGTGATATCCATGGGCAGTTTTATGACCTGAAGGAGTTGTTCAGAGTAAGTACAGTGACTTTCCCCCACCTCTAGGTTTGGATTTTTTCATTTTAATTTTTTCAAGTTTGCTTCGTTATTCATTTAGAAAATAGGTTTGTGTTTTGCCATAATGGAGTATAATTTCTATTTTTGTTTTTGTGTGTGTGTGTGTGTGTGTGTGAGAGAGAGAGCAATATTAAGCAACCTGTGTCCTTGGGTAGCAACAAATGAAAATACAGAAAGCATTTTTGATGAGAAACATGGTAGCTAGACTCTGTGGTGCATTGTGTGTGTCAGAAAGGCTGCAGTTGTAATGGTTTTATCAGAGGGCAAGCTGCTTTTGGATATTTTCTCAGTCCTTGTAGATATTGCTTGGCATTCCTTTGCTTAGTACTCAGTATCAATGTGTGGCTGACACAACTAGTTGAAGGAAAATTTTAAATTTGCATATGCATCTGTTTCTCCACATTCTGATATACAGTTTTTAAGTAGAGATGTGTTTACCCATCTCAATGTAGCTATGAAAACCATAATTTGCCAATTGTCCAACAGGTCGGTGGTGATGTTCCAGAGACAAATTACCTCTTCATGGGTGATTTTGTGGACCGCGGATTCTACAGTGTGGAGACATTTCTCCTTCTCCTTGCTCTTAAGGTAACTTGACAGTCATGTTCCCATCCTTATATTGAAATTAATGAGGTTTTCACATTTTATTTCACAATTGGTAGTACGACATGTTTATGCATTTTTGTTTAATAAAACAGAATCCATATCCATTAACTGTAGTAAAATGCTGTAGAAAAGAAAAGAAAGAAAACAAAATATAAAACCCACCACTTCTACAGAACCATTTTTGAAAGGTTTTTGGATTTACAGATTTTTATATTTACAAAAATATCACAGGCATTTGCAATCAGCTTTCGCTTTAGTGTGTAAAACAGAAAGCATAACAAAAAACTAATATTTAGCAGAAAATGGGATATACGTCTAACTCCAGAATCGTAGAGAGCACAGAATGTTTTTGATACAGCAAACCCCCATAAAGAAAGCAAGAACGTATTGTGGTGAGTGGTTGAGTCAGTTTAATACAGGTGAAAGTTCTTGTAAAATGAGTTACTCAAGTGACAGCCACTACTGGTTTAATTTAACAGGCAACGCAAAAATATATATGTGGTGCAAAGCATGTTGGTAACTGCATAATTACATTCTTCTGAACAATTCTGTGCCATCACCTTGCTAGCCAAGCATGGCCAGGCTGTGGAATTGTCGCTCATGACGTATTGGTAAAATGTATGAAGTATGCGGTCACCTTTAGCTAGTAGGTGGATAATTTGTGCCATCTACTGCTGTATGTGTGTAATGCCATTAAATTTTGGGTCATAGGAGATGACCCCAGTTTTTTTTTTGTTGTTTTTTTTTTTTTTTTTGCATCTAATGTTTTGGGGAAAGGGGCACCAGTTTATTTGGTCCAGTATGGTATTCTCAAAAAGTACAGGAAGCGGATCAGTAACTCATGGCTGATACCCGATCCGTGAAATAGGTCTGGATCGGCGCCCATACCGATCCGAATATAGGATCAGCGCATCTCTAATGATTTGCTTTGAAGAATCTCTAAAAAGAGAACTCCTATTTCGTGTTAAATTTTTGTACAACCAATCGCGAGAGAGCTCTTTCCCATTTTACATGTTTTTTTTCCAGCATTCAAATCGAACGCTAATGCTGCCCCTCAGTCTTTTGCTACTTAGTGGGTGTGAGTACAGTGACTTCCGCCTGCTGTGACATCATGTGCATACCCTTCACAGTATGACGAGCGTAAGATAAGACGTAACGATCTGGGAGTATTTTACACTTTTAATAGAAACCAGTAGCACAGCGATTTGCAATCTTTGTAAAATAAAGTTTTGAGAGGTGGGAATAGCGTTTAATGGACAATCCCACTTAACAGAGCGCATGCAGCTATGCGAGACAAAAAAAAAGCAATGGATGAGTCGCTAACTTGGACTGTTACGAACTCACTGCAGCTTGTGATACAAGAGGGGCTTCCATCACAACAAAGTGTAATTGAGCTGGTGCCGATGGAGAAAAATTGAGTTAAATTTTAAGCATTCGACGCTTGTTTATACTTGCTATGAAGATATTGCCTCAAAAATACTTAAAACGATGTACAAACATGGTGGAACAGTGCATTGTATGTTTGTAGTAGCCTAATTAAGTATTTTTTGTCATACATTTTTTCCAACTGTTTACTAGCTTAAAATTAATATATAACGTAAGAAGAGCTCTTGTATTGGAATCTGTATCATATCGGCAGTCGTGGATCGGAACTGAAAAAATGTGGATCGGCCCATTCCCACAAATTATTATAGTGACGTTGCTGAAGAATATAGATTTTGGATATGGCTAAATCTGAATCCACTTTGATTTGGGGTGTAATATTGTTCATTTAGTAACATGAGCAGGCTGCTTCATTTGCCTATTAAACACCTTTGTCCTAAATTTCAGGTGCGATATCCAGACAGAATCACACTGATAAGAGGGAACCATGAATCCAGGCAGATTACACAGGTGTATGGCTTTTATGATGAATGCCTAAGAAAATATGGGTCGGTGACTGTGTGGCGATACTGTACAGAGATCTTCGACTACTTGTCTCTCTCTGCAATTATTGATGGGAAGGTTAGTGTTTCTCCTGTCCATAATGATCTGCGGTCTAATTTGGAATGATAAAAAAAAATCTACAAAAAATGTAATACCCTTGATCACAATTCTAAGAATGTATAGAACAAGACATGGAAATCAAATTGTTTTGTGGAATTTTACTGGCCTCAGTTTGTATCATCATATAATTGGGTTTGTGTATAATCAGTGACAGACTTCTCCATCCCCGCATCCTCAGATATTTTGCGTGCATGGTGGACTCTCCCCATCCATACAAACTCTGGACCAAATAAGAACCATTGACAGGAAGCAGGAGGTCCCACATGATGGGCCTATGTGTGACTTGCTATGGTCTGACCCAGAAGGTAAGAACCCTCTCCCCTGACATTGCTATACAATGTTCAGAAATCATCCTGTTGGTGTATGCATATGTACCACTGCCCCCACTCTCATCTTTCTTTTTCAGACACAACAGGGTGGGGTGTGAGTCCAAGAGGTGCTGGATATCTGTTTGGTAGTGATGTTGTTGCCCAGTTTAATGCTGCAAACGACATTGACATGATCTGCAGGGCCCACCAGCTTGTTATGGAAGGGTATAAGTGGCATTTCAATGAAACTGTGCTGACAGTGTGGTCAGCACCAAACTACTGCTACAGGTACCATCCTTCTTACCTGTTATTTACTGTGGTCATGACCATCAACTGTATTTTGTATTTGAGCTCTTTTAATTGTTTAGAATGAATTCTTTGTCTCTCTCAGGTGTGGGAATGTAGCAGCAATACTGGAGCTGGATGAGCATCTGCAAAAAGAATTCATTATTTTTGAAGCTGCACCACAGGAAACAAGAGGCATCCCTTCCAAAAAGCCAGTGGCTGATTACTTTCTGTGACCTAAGATTAAGAATCAGTCAACATAGACCGCAGGAGAACACTCTAATATTTGTGCATCTTTCCCACTGCACTGTTTCTTTATATTGTCCTCTTATGCCGCAGTTTCTTCTCTTGTTCTACCTCTATATTAGATATTCTTCCTCTTGTGGTTTTGTCCCCAACATTCTTACATACCTTTCTATATTCACCATCATTCACCCGTGCTACTGTTGTAAAACCAGTCTGTCAATGTTATACTTGCGTATGTCTTCTGTGCCCCTATTCTGCAGTAAGTGATGGTTTCTGGCAGCAAATGAGATTGCAGAGCTGCTCATGTAAATGACTGCAGAATGTCAAGGTGGAGTGGCACGACCATTTGCATTTGTTTCCTTTGAACATCTTTGCTTTGGCCTGTGAGAGAAAGGCAACTGGATGATTTTCAGTTTGGTCATGTTACTGATTTGGTGTCTGAAACAATAGTGGTACAAGTGCGTCAGTCAGCAGTTTTTGGGCTGACAGCAGTATTTGTGGTGGAACAACTGCAGAACTGCTATGTAGCTCTGCATTCAGCAAGTTCAGACAAGTGGAAACAACCAAACTGAGAACTTATTCCCATTTCATTGACCAATCTTTCCATAGGAATCATTGACTTTTATTGATCTGTGAAAATAAATTGTACCTTTTTTTAAAATAATTGTAGCTTTCAGTTATTTTTACTTGCATTTACTTTTTAGCAGATGTATATAAATGAGACAAATGGCGCATTGCAAACGTGTGCTCTTGAAGATTCTAGATACAAGTGCAGCTGAGCTGAGCTTCCAATGAATGTCTAGTGTAAGCAATACTGGAGCAAGAGCTGCGCATTGAAGTTCAAACTGGGCAGAAACGCACAACTTCTGAAGCTCAGCAGTCTATTCTTGTTCTGAGAAGTGAAGGCTATTCCATGTGAAATTTCTGTGACCACAAGCTTGAACAGTGATGTAGATTATTGAGTGCTGTTTGGTTTTATCAAATTAACCTATCAGTTACAACTCCCATGTGGTCTCTCACATCCCCACTTGCTGTTAAAATATAGTAGTACCAGCTTCAGTGTTGAAAGGGGAAAAACTATACATTGTTTGAGCTGTGTTCCTTTCATCTTCTAGCTGCTTATCCTAGTCTCGGTTATGGGTAAGCCTAGAGCCTATCCCAAGGAGAACAAGGCTTCCAAGTGATGCCGATAACCTGAACAGGATGCCAGTTCATTGCAGGCACTAGGATGTTGGATAGCCTAACTGCATGCAGCCATTTCACACTGTGGTGTGTTAGGCAACAGCGCTATCTGTTTACAAAACAAGAATGAGCTTTTTTTCTGTGAGAACATAAGTTCAGAAAAACCAGTCCTGTAGCAACTGCTCAGCTCTGTCCTCTGGGATGCAGATCATGTAAGTGGAATAATGAGTAAATCTGTAAATTAAAAACTTTTTGTTGTTCAGTCAAGTAGTGGTGCAAATTTTAGTTTACCAGTTGATTGTTCAGGACTGTTGAACATAATGTACATCTCATCTCTTCCCGAAAATGATGCGCAACGTCCCGAAAATCTGTCATTTTGCTATTCGTTGGTGGTAAAATAAGGCAACAAGAAGTTCCACTGATTCCTGAAGTGAAGTCCTATTCACCTGTCCATACCTCAATTCAGAATATATATACTGAATATATTACCGTAATGCCAGCCGAGCGCTGACCAGGACCACTGCCATCTCCGATGCTTCTCATCTGCCTCCTTGACATCAACATCCTTAAGGTGGGATGTCTGACACTAATTATATTAGGCTATTCATTTTAAGAGAAATAAAAACGTTTTCTGCCATAAATGCCGATATTTCAGAAATGTCAAGCCCAAATAGAATATCCGGAATGGTGGTAAGTGCATCTCAGTGCTCCATAACATTAAATGGAAATATTAGGCATAAGAAAAGTTAACCAAGGACCATGGATAGCATGATTTTCACTTTAATATTTAGAATTTAGAATTGGTGATCAGTGGTCATTGTTAACACACCACAGCACACAGTGCGCAACAACGAAATGTGTCCTCTGCATTTAACCCATATGTGACTTTCGTGACATAGCAGGGGGCAGCTGTGACTTTCGTGACAGCCCGGGGAGCAGTGCTTGGGGACGGTACTTTGCTCAGGGTACCTCGGTGGTGACTTGCTGGTGGGGGTTATAACGGTGAATTAATATTAATATATATATATAACTTAACGTACATAACACAGCGACATACGCCGTCACAGTGATCCCCATGATTATCTGCATTTTTCAAAGGCGCAGCTACTAAGCAGTCCCCAGCAGTAGGCGCGCGTTACGTCATTTCCTTTTCCGCCGAGCGTCCGATGGCTCAAGCAGCGTTTCCCTACACGCATCCTTAAGGCTAACAGGCAATATCAGTACGCGTGTTTTAAAATCTTCTTTGCTTACGGATTGACAGCATATTTTTGTGGACGCAGGTGAGGTCGAGTCTTCGAATTGTGGTTCGGTATGAGCGCTCGCGGGTATGCGGTGTTTAGGCGCGGCGCGGTGCCGGTGCTGGTGCTGTGCCTAGCCTTTATCAACCATGTCTAGGCCTGTCGGCAGCGCAGATAAAGCGCGTGCATTTAGCATATGCAGTTCAGCTTTGTAAATTACACTTTTGTATAATTACATACGTTGTGAATTTATAAGGTTGCTTATATGTTATACTATTGATGCGTCATTAAGATTGCTCCCTGATATTTGTTGAGATTGATTTCTGTTAATCTAGTTAGATTGGCCTTTTTGGCTTCATATTGGATAGCTCCTTGGCATATGATGATACCGACTAATTTTAATTGCATTTCCCAGTCGTTTTTCAAAATGTAAAGAGCGTTATTTGTCCATGTTTTGGAATGTGAGCAAATTGTAAGAGACGTGTCAGGATGAGTTATTTGTTCGAGCATATGTCAGAATGAGTTTAGGTCCTAAGTAAGTTCGTTTAGCTGGCATGAAAACTGAAATGAGGACTCGGTGTCCGCATGTGTAATGTTCGCTAGTAAGGGAGCTGTCAGGCTAAATTTTGGTCAAAAGTAATGTTAAAATTAATACTTCGGGTGCGGTCTTTAATCTTCTGCCACTTTTTTTGTGCAGTTGAGAGAGGCAACTTTTAATTACAGTTACCACGAAATTAAATGTGCAACTTATTCATTTAAAAATGTGTATATGAGTATGAATGAATATGTGAAACATTATACAAAATATAAATATACACGTATATTAAAGTGCTTCAGTGAAGTTTATTATTATTGTTGTTGTTATTATTATTATTATTATTATTATTATTATTATAGCTAAATAAAACCTTAAGCTTTAAAGCTTAGGTGAGCGGCGAAAGTAACTCGTGGTTCCTTGCATAAATGCATGCTCTCAGGTTTATCAGTCATCCATAAACAATTTTTGGTGAGAAAATCTGTCACTGGAAAGAATCCCATCCTTCATTGAAAATATCATGGCTTCCTTGCTAATGCAATGTGCTTGGTACAGTGGGTCATATTTCTCTGTCATACAACTGAATTTGCAGATGGACGTTCAATTTCAGTTTCACATGTCAAGCAAAAAATGGGGTTTAGTGTATTGATGCCAATTTGTTTCTTTACAGCATCAGCTTCCTACAGCAATGTCTCGGTTCTTTGCGACTGGATCTGACAGTGAAACGGAGGAGTCCTCATCTGGGGAAGAGGTCATTCCCAAAAGCACTGGGACCACCTTCACTAAACAGTTAGTGTCTGCCCATCACCTGGGTTCCTCCACCTGCCCTTTAGTGTCACCTCTGCTGTTTCTCACTCTGCTGTTTTCCTCAGGTCTCTGCTGCTAAGCGACGATGAAGAGGACACGAAGAGGGTGGTGCGCAGTGCCAAGGACAAGAGGTCAGTTTTTGTGTCGAATGCAGCAGAAGTGTATGTATCCTGTTAATGATGTGATTATTTGGGTTGTGTGATTATGTAAACTTTAAAATTCCAAAGTTCCTTCATAAAGGAGAATAATTTCTGTATCTTGTTTACAGGCAGTAATTAGTCTCCTGATTAAAACCACATACTCTGTTTGGAGGGGATTCTGCATTGAGTCTGAAGTACTCAGCCCAGTTGCTTAACTGGTTGTGTTATTGATTTTAAAGGAGTACTTACTTTGCTGTTAAAGCATCAATACCAGCAAACTGGACATGTTTATTAGTAATTCTAGTTATATTACTAAAAACTGATCCGTTTTGGAATATCGTTTTTTTTGTAGTACCAATATACTGAGCTGGACCACTTCTGTGCAGCTTAAATATAAATATAAGAATATTAATATAAATATACTATAAATATAGCTAGTCATAGTCAAAAGTTCAAACTTTGTTCACTTAAATCTCCCTCAATATTGAACCAAGACGCGTCCAATTTCACGTGAGTTACTCATGTGACCAAATCAGCATGCCAAGTTTCGTTAAAATTCGTGACGATGAAGTCCGAAAGTGTGATGATTTGACATGGAATGACCACAAGCCCTGGTTTTACTATGCTGCACATAATGTTTAATGTAAGGTTTATTGACTGTTAACTCCTCTGATTCACTGTCACTCTTCATGGCACAGTTTTCCCAGCCACCAGTTTAACTGCCTTATCTTGGCTCCAGGTTTGAGGAGCTTACAAACCTGATCAAAACTATCAGAAATGCCATGAAGATTCGGGACATGTCAAAGTGCTTGGAAGAGTTTGAGCAGCTATGTCGGGCCTTCGTTAAGAGCAAGAATATTGTGGACAAGGAGGGCGTTCCCAAGTTCTACATCCGGCTTCTGGCTGACCTCGAGGACTACTTGAATCAGGTGTGAGACACGCAAACCTTGTGTTTAATGAGCTGGGAGTTGATGACTTCAGTGTCACAATGTAACTCCTGATTCAGATGTTGGGATTTGATGTTCTGACAGAGTAACCATATCTTTCCTGCAACAGTTGTGGGAGGATAAAGAAGGGAAGAAGAAGATGAACAAGAACAACGCCAAGGCCTTGAGCACCCTGCGACAGAAAATCCGCAAATACAACCGTGACTTTGAAAATGAAATTGGCAGCTACAAGGAGGTACGTTCTATGAGTCAGCAGAATGAGGAAATGCGTGTTAAAAGCACCAGTTCTTTGGTCCATATTAATTGTGCAGAAAATAGGAGCACAGTTAGCATTATTTGTCTGACATCCATAGTTATACTACTGACATAATTGGTTCAGCTGCCATTGCTGATTTTAAATTAATGCATCTTCCAGAATATTCAATTTTAGAGTAGTAATTTGTTTTTTGTTTTTTTGAGCTTAAATTGTGCTCTGTGTGATTGTTTCTGCCAAGTTTGCTCCAAGCACAATAAAATGACTCCCTAATGCACTCCATCTGCTGTCAGAACCCAGAGCAGTCTCCAGATGAGGAGGAGGAGAAGGACGAGTGGCCTTCAGGTGAGCTGATGTGGTATTTCTGTGAATATTATACAGGTGCTGAATTTTTCCTCATCCCTTAGTATTCATTAAATTCCCAAGCCTCTAATTATAGATGGCATGATGTTTTTTCTGGTCCTATTCCGATACTAAACTTGAGTATCTATATTTTTTGCCCGTTTATCAACTACTAAGCATTAAATGAGATGTGCACCAATACGTTTTAATTAACATGGCAAATTGACATCTGTCTGCATTTAGTGTTGTGCAGCATTGCTTGAATATGCCGAGAATAGGAAAATATAATGGTCATGTTGCTCAAACAAAAGGTATGCCAGTACGGTACAGGAACACATCCACAGCCAACATGATTTACACAAGTCTGCTGCTTTTTTTGTTTTCAGTAACACCGAAAATGATCAGAAATATTTCTTAAAGTGCAAATTGTGCAGTCTCTTGCCAATAAAATAGAAATCAAAAATGTATTAAATTAAATTTTAGAAAGAATACAAGTCAATACAAATAATACAATACAAATTTTACTGTGTTCAGACTTGAAATCAGCACTGACCTTGCGAACATTGCGCCAAGCCATTTTTTCTTTTTCTTTTTAGCCAACTTCAATGAACCACACTAAGTTAGTGTGAAATTTATTGTTGGGTTAGTTTTTATTTTATGTGAATTTACATTTTCTGTATTTATATTTGAAGTGTTAATATAGGCTTGTTTTTCAAGCCATTCTTTAATGTCAGCCTTTGATTTGTGCTCTTGGAAGTCATGGTTCAGGCACCGATTTAACTGGTTTTTGCGCCAGTATCAAGAAAAAATCCAAACGATAACCAACCCTTCAAATATTTGGAGTTGTTGGTTATCCACATGGATCTTTCGCTTTGCAGGTTCACGTCATTCCCTGTTTACATTGGTCAATGAGTCGTCGTCATGGTTGGATTATTTCATAAATGCTCTCTGAAGGCTGAGATATGTGTACGACCCCAGTCACTTAATCATTTTTGAGGATCTTTCTTTTCCTGCTCTTGGTACCCAGGTTCGTCTTCAGAGAGCGACGATGACGAGGACAAAGGGGAGAAGGCAGCAAAGAACAGAAGCTCATTCCTGAAAAAGAAGCCCAGCAGTGAGCCCGTTCCTGATGCCAAGAAGTTCCTCAAGGGAGCTGTGGTGAGACAAGGGCTCACTGTTGGCTAGCTAGCTGCAACTAAGGAAAAATAACGTCTTCATTGAACGTTATGTTTTTAATGCTTGCATGTTCTTTGGTCAGTAGGCTCTGTTTACCTTAGTATAGCTTAATTTGTGTCCACACTTGGACAAGTGTAGCATTTTTCATCAAAACAAGGGTTCTCAGGAATTAAATTGGTGGAAATAGCTTTCCTTAAATTTTTTTCAATGTATATGACTTTATCCAATATAAGAGTTTTGATTGACAAAACTCTTAAATTACGGAAATTATATGTGACTGGGATGCATACAGTATAATTTCAACACGAGAAGTACGGGAATTGGTGCTTATGGATATATGGGGCCATTGTGGTGTTTCAGATCTATAGGTGATCTGTATTGAAATAAACTTTTTTTTGACATGAACCCAGACAGTAGGGGTGGATGCTACTTCATGTCATGATGCAGACAGAATAAATACGATTTATTCATTTGAGCCTTAGAAGGTGAACCTTGTGGCAACACCTTTTTCCTTTTATGTTTGTGATTTTTCAGGATGAAGAGTCAGAGAGTGAAGATGAGGAAGATGATGAAGACTGGAGTTCAGACACGGCAGAAAGTGGCAGTGAGAGTGAAGATGACGAAGGAAAGAATGCCTCCCTCGCTGCAGTTTTCCTCAAAAAGTGAGTCTCTTTCACTTCCATTCTTCCACTGTATGTTTCTGTGGGCCTGTATATTAATTTGCATGGTGTTTAGACTGTTACTGTGTCGGTCAACCTTTTCCCAATACTGGAGAAACTTTTTCTTTGTGATATTTTCTGTAAGTTTGTTTTTCTTTTTTTTTTAAACCACACATTATATATTAGTATAACCTGCTATTTTTATGCCTCCTTTTACTTCTACATTTATCCAAGTTGTATGTCTCTTTCAGGACTCAGGAGCCTGAAAAACAAGCCTCTGGAAAGAAGAAAAGGAAACCAAAGAAAATTGGGCTGCAAGATGAGGAGGGTGAAGAGGACCAAGGTGATGAAGAAGAGAGTGGTTGGAAGAAGGTCAAAGGCGGCGTGCCCCTGGTCAAGGTAGCAGCTGCATTTCTGTATTTGACTGTGATGCTATGTTCATGTGCAGGCCTCCCATCTACACTGACTATATTCATCACAGCTGGTTTTCTTTCCTTGTGTTTTATTTTTGGCAATAGCCAAGGATGTTTCCCAAGGGCACTGAGATCAACACTGCTGTTGTTGTCAAGAAGTTGAATGAGATCCTTCAGGCTCGTGGCAAGAAGGGAACTGATAGGTATGACCCCTCCATTCTATAATTGTTCACCTGTGAAAACGAAACATCTGATTGCATTTGCTTCTGCAGGTAAATGACTCCTTTTGGGGAGGAATACACATCTGAACACACTTCTAAGCCACCACGTTGTTCCTGAATGCTCCCACCTGAGCAACTCTACAGTGATACTTAACTGTATCTTTTTCTTACCCACCCCCAGAGCTGCCCAGATTGAACTCCTCCATGTTCTTGCTGGAATTGCCAATGAAAACAACTTAGGAGAGGGAATTCTGGTCAAGATCAAATTCAACATCATCGCCTCACTCTACGACTATAACCCCAACTTGGCTGCTTTTATGAAGGTGAGGCTCTGGATTGCTTCCATGGAGTATTAAATTTGGACCTTTTCAAGCAGTACTGGGAAATTCAACTTGAATACTTTGAATTATGCAGTCTTTGTTATAACGTGTGCTGGATAAATCTATTTCTCTTCCTTTTTCAGCCTGAGATGTGGAAGAATTGTCTAGATTGCATCGATGAACTGCTTGATATTTTGTTTGACAACAGTAACATTTTTATTGGAGAAAATATTGCAGAGGACAGTGAAAATCTCAGCATCTCTGATCAGGTGAGAAACATCAAATTCAACTTGAAATCCACACTGAAGGTTAAATAACTGAAAGGGGTGCATCATCTGAAGATTGCTGTTGCACTTGCAGCCGTTCCGGGTTCGAGGATGCATTCTGACTCTGGTTGAAAGGATGGATGAGGAGTTCACCAAAATCATGCAGAACACAGACCCACACTCACAGGGTGAGCTGCTTTTGTTCCCCACAATATTGGAGTCATCACTCCTTATTTTGTTTTTGTTTTTTTATTTATTTTGTTTTATTATTATTTTTGCTTCATATCTTGGGTTTATTTACTTTTTTTATTTTTTTCACACAGAGTACGTGGACAACCTGAAAGATGAGGGCCGCGTGTGTGGGATCATTGATCGCTTGCTGCAGTACCTAGAGAACAAGGGCAGCACAGAGGAAGTGTGCCGGGTCTACCTGCGCAGGATCATGCACACCTACTACAAATTTGACTACAAGGCCCATCGACGCAGCCTGGGCCTGCAGGGGGAGTCCAAGGTACAGCATTAGGTTTGGCACATGCGCAGACATGCAGCGTACATATGCGCAGTGAAAAGCTTTGCCGCCTGCTCCCTAGGGCACATACAAAAACCATACAAAACCATACCTCATACAAAAACCAAAAGAGAAATGAAGTGTCTCTATAACATATGAAATTGTAAGTCATTAGTTGTATTGATTGATTATATGGGATTAGGGCATCAGTTGGCTCATATAAGAAATGAAATTCCTTCTCAATCAATTCAAATGTTTAGTCCATTTTTTTGAATCCTTTGCCAGTCTGAGCAAGACCAAGAGGAGAGTGAGGGGGAGGACAGCGCAGTGGTGATGGACCGGCTCTGCAAGTTCATCTACGCGAAGGACCGCACTGACCGCATCCGCACCTGCGCCATCCTCTGCCACATCTATCATCACGCGCTGCACAGCCGCTGGTACCAGGCCCGCGACCTCATGCTCATGAGCCATCTGCAGGACAACATCCAGCATGCCGACCCACCAGTACAGGTAACATTTACCTCTGTGTCTATTCGCTTGGCAGATCCGTTTGTCCAAAGGGAAGTACTAGTGAGGATTAGACTGCAGGGTCAGACACTCCCTGGAGCAATTGTGGTTAAGGGCCTTGTTTAAGTGCCCAGTGGTGACCTCAATCTGAGATTTGAACCAGCAGCCACCTGTTTACAGGGCTAGAATTCTAAGATGCAGAGCCACTCAATTACTGCTGAACAATTAGTGTTGCGCTCATCTGCACTTGGATGTGTATTTAAATATATAACTCTGTAGCCTCTCTGGGGTTGTTGGTATAGTTCTGATCCCCAGATCTGTGTGTTTGGTTGCCCTATTCGCAGAGTTTTTCCTCCTACAGCTTGTGATTTACTGAATTGGTGCCTGTAAATTTGTGCGTTTGTGCCCTGTGATGGACTGGCACCCTATCCAGCTCCTGGGATAAGTTACCCTATACAGAATTAATGATTATGTACAGGTGTAAGGACAATAGTTAACGAACATGTCGGTATTGTAATGGAAAATGTACACAAGCAAAGCTAAAACCACATGACATTGTGTCTGTTTCCTTTTATCTCAGATCCTGTACAACCGCACCATGGTGCAGCTAGGCATTTGTGCCTTCAGACAGGGTATGATCAAGGACGCCCACAATGCCCTTTTGGACATCCAGTCGAGCGGCCGTGCCAAGGAGCTGCTTGGACAGGGTCTGCTGATGAGGAACATGCAGGAGAGGAATGCGGAGCAGGAGAAGATTGAGAAGAGGCGTCAGGTAACTGGGGGATTTTCAACGGCTTGGACTGTTGGAACGTTGAACACTGAGGCTGAAGCCATTGATTGTACTGTGACTGTGTATGTTAAGTAGCGGAGCTTGCTTGATCACCAGCCAGCTGCCTTCTGCATAAAATCGTCATTGTCACGTCTACCCACCCCACGTGTCACTAACCCCCCCCCCCCCCCCCTTCCCTCGGCCAGGTTCCCTTCCACATGCACATTAACCTGGAGCTGCTGGAGTGTGTGTACCTGGTGTCCGCCATGCTGCTGGAGATCCCCTACATGGCTGCTCACGAGTTTGACGCCCGTCGCAGGATGATTAGCAAGCAGTTTCACCACCAGCTTAGGGTCGGGGAGAGGCAGCCTCTGCTGGGTAACCGCCAGCCCCTATCATGGGGATTAAAGATTCCTCCAGATTAAGAAATATGTTGTCATGCCAGGATTTCTCGTATATAACTTGTCATTGTTTTTGCGTTGTCATAGCTTTGTGTGAAAGTTAGCACCTTAATCGAAATGCAAAAATGTTAAATGCAAGGATTACATTTGAATTTTGAATGCATTTTAAATTGGGTTCCATAATACTTTACAACCTTTTTGAGAAAATGACCAACCTTGAGTGAATTGTCACTGTCTGTGCTTTCAGATGTCGGGCTGAGAGAGCAGGCAGTTAATGCGGGCGACTATCTGTTCTTCCCCCCCCCATTTCCTCAGGCCCCCCTGAGAGCATGCGGGAGCACGTGGTGGCAGCCAGCAAGGCCATGAAGATGGGCGACTGGCGCACATGCCACTCATTCATCATCAATGAGAAAATGAACAGCAAAGTGTGGGACCTGTTTCCTGAAAGCCAGAGAGTCCGGGAGATGCTTGTCAGGTAATTTGCTCTCTCCAGTGCATCACTGAGCTGAGGATGGTAGAAGCACAGTACTGATTCACTTTTAAAACCACCTTCTGTAACTGTTATTTGGTTCCTTGTGATTAATGCTGTGTACCCTTTTGTATCTGACTGGTATTTTTTTTTTTTGGTTGACTGCAGGAAGATCCAAGAGGAATCTCTGCGTACCTACTTGTTCACCTACAGTAGTGTGTATGACTCCATCAGGTATCATCCCGCACCAGCTGTTTCACTCCCAGAGCGCTTCCCCTGATAAGCTATCAGTGTAGCTGTAAAATGTCATTGGGTGCTTTGTTCCCTCTTACAGCATGGAGACCCTCTCTGAGATGTTTGAGCTGGAGTTGCCCACAGTTCACAGCATCATCAGTAAGATGATCATTAACGAGGAGCTCATGGTAAACAGCTTTGTGGTTAATTTCTCTGCAGTCTACCTTTCTAGGAAAGTAGATTGATTTTGCATTCATCATCATCTTTGGATGCCTTACAGTTTTACTGAAGGTGTTCATGCAAATTATCTTTACTTCTGTAGTAGCTTCAAAGTGCATATTTTATAGGCGTTACAGTGGACAGTATCTCCCCTAGGCATCCCTGGACCAGCCCACTCAGACTGTCGTGATGCACCGCACAGAGCCCACATCCCTCCAGAACATGGCTCTGCAGCTGGCTGAGAAGCTCGGTGGGCTTGTGGAGAACAATGAGAGGGTCTTCGATCTCAAACAGGGTGTTTATGGGGGCTACTTCAACAGGGGTAAGTATTGCCGGCAGCGGTCATCCTTGAGATTTTTCATTGCCATACAACCTTGACAGCTAGGGACTACAAAGCAAGGATACTGGGAAACAGATGGAATTTAAACCTATGAAGCTGGGCATACCGTGCAATTTTTTTCCAGTTTTGTAAACACCTAGCTCAAATTGTACGACTAAATTGCATGCAATGAAAAGGCAAAGCTCGCGATTTATGTCTGCAGACTATACGGTCCAATAGTCAGATGCGACCTGACTACACGAACAATACGAATACATCAGACTCCTGTATCTGGAACTGTAAACATCAAAAAAGCAGAAGAACTGAGTACTTCAGTTCTGTGTTCGCATATGCGCAGTGAGGACCACCCACTCAGGTTAAAGTGAATCTGCTTGTGGTCCTGCTTCCACAGTGCAATATACCCACAACGGGTGACCAAAATTTCAAACAGGTTTGATTTTCATACAGTCATCCTATAGCCAGTCGGGACCTAGTCAGGAGGGGTGAATCGGTGCTCCTTACATCCTGTACACTATACGATGCACGAACAAGCTGAAATTCGGCCCGATTCCAGGAATTATCACACGAGTGAAAAATCGGCTCAAAATGAGCCGAAAATCACATAGAGCATGGTCAGCTTTATGCAGCTAAACAGTCGGCATATAATTTATTATTTTTTTTTTTGTTTGTTTTTATTCCAGACCAGAAAGGTGGTTACCAGCAAAAGCAGGGCTATCAGAGAGGTAAATATCATTGTCGTTGCTTTGATATGGTGCAATAAATGTAATCACTTTCTCCTGTCTTTGTGGTCACTTGTAATCCATGTGATGGGGAATTGCAGAGCTGTGAGAGAAGCAGAGCTGCTTCAGACAAGTGTTGACAGTTTTTGCGTTCATGCTGTTGTCTCTCTCTAAATTGTTCATGCAGTGGATGCAAACCATTGAAGCCAGGTTACTAAGGAGAGGTTCATTAATTTATTAATCTCTCTATTTCTAAAGAAACATCTCTTCTTATTTGAAACAGTCATTATAGCTGCAGCTATGTCACTCAGTATGTTTACATGCACAGCTAAGTCAAGCTACGGTTATAGCTCGACTACAAATTTAATCGGGCAACTGTCCTTGCTCCAGTGTACACACATGGGTGGGGAACCATTTTATTGACCAAAGTATGTTTGACTCCACTACAACAGCTGGCGATTTGGCTCCTTTCAACTTGTTGGTATTTGGCTTTTTCTGGTTGATCTATTGCATTACAGAAGTAAAAAATAATGAAATCAACAATAATGTTTGCGTGGATAAATAAAGTGACACAAGCTTTAATTGCGATGTGGTCAGAAGAACAGATATGAGATCAGGATAGCACAATAAGAAATAAAGTATTTTGTATAATATAAATACAATAGAAGGAGTTCAGCATAAATTTCTCACAAACCCATCTAGGAGTGATTTAAAAAGCAAGGATGAAAATCATTAAGATTGTCTTGGAGAAAGCTCATGCAAAAGCAGCAGTGGTAAACTTTAAACTGATTTTTAAACATATATTATTAGATAATCTTGAAAATGAATAATCATTAAAATTGCAAAACTTGCTAGTTTTTTTTCCTATGACAGAGTAAAAATGTTTTAGCAAGACTTAAACTCCCTGCACTGTAATAGTCATACCAAATTGAAAGTCAGAAATAGTCTGATCTTAATCTAGCTGACTAGTGATGTAAGAATTGGATGTGCATAACATATTTTGGTATTAATGTTCCACGTCATCCAGTCCTATAATACAATACAGGCATTTCTCAAATTAAGTACAAAATACCCTGCCTTGCGTTGTGATGTCATGTGACACCAGTACCAGTTTTTATACACCAGTGGAAAACCAACACCTTGAAGTACTAAAAGTACTGTACCTGGTGTAGTGAAAAAGCAGCTTTAGTGGAGTGGGGAATTGGGCAGCTTTACAGTGCTGTACATTTATGTACTGTACGTCCTCTGCTGTGCTCCGTGCTGCTTTATCTGTTACTACTGGCACAAAGCCCGGGGTGGGGGGGGGGTCTCTGGAACATGCACCAGAGTGCCTAGGCAGTTAGAGTCTGATTTGGACATATACATGCAGGAGTAAATCAACTCCCAATTGCATTATCTGGGTGTCTTAGTCTAAGAGAAATTCAATTTAGTGTGATTTCAGTCAGGCTAACATGTTCACATGTACTGTAAAAGTGTGGTCCTGCTTCCACAGTTGGTTAGTTGGGCTAACACAGGTAATTGATTTTCTTTGTGTGTATGTAAACTTGCTGTGTTTAGTGTGGATGAGCCTTTTTCCTCTTTTTGTCTCCAAGTACTGTTGCATAACTGGTTTTCTAATACTTTGTCAATCATCTCTTTGTGTGTACCTGCCACTTTGTGTAATAATGTAGGATTGTGTCTAATTACTGTGTGTTCACATTGCATTGACGTCTGTTCTCTATCCCATAGACCAGAAAGGCGGGTACCAACAGAAACAAGGATACCAGAGAGGTGGCTACAGGAATCAGGCTCAGAGCTCATATTGATCGGCTGGAACCTGGTCTTGGACCTCCTGAAGTCCTGTTAAACTTCCCAAATGAACGATCTTCATTTAATTACATTTGTGTTTTTGCTGGCTAAGGCATAAAATGATCTGCTCTTACATAAGTGCGTTTTATAGTTAGGATCATTGTGGTGCCGATTTTCCTTCACACAGCTACCATTTAGAATGAGGGTTGTAAGAACATAAGCATTGTTACCTTTAGTTGAAATATTTCCAAAGGATTGTGAAAGTATCTGAGTGCTCAATTGAATTTTAACCACAAGGAATAAAGATTACTCATTCAGCTACTCCAAGTGTTTTTGTCAAAAGCACCGTATGAAACATTTCTTCAACATGATGGTGTGACGGTCAATGAACTATGGTTTGTTTCTTGAATAGTCAGTTTTAAAGATATTTTGTGGTTTCATGGTTTGTGAAATTTATCTCAACTGAAAGCTTGGGAGTTAGCTTCTCATCACAGAATCACAATGTATAGTGAGTTGCTAAATAATACAGGTCTGCTAATAAGTTACAACCAGTCCCCAGGTTAAGAACGAGATCTATTCCCTGTCTGTCTTTAAATTGAATTTGCACACAAATCAGAAACTGTAGTAACTACATACAATACTGTACTGTACCTCTAGCCAAAGAACCGCCAAAGCTGTACAATGTTTTCACGTGTGCTGCAAAGTAATTTGAGTATTGAATACTATGAACCTTTGTATTTATTTCATTTTTACTTGACTTTTAGTGCATTAATATGAGTTGTCTGTAAGTCAGATGTTCTTAACCTGGGGACTGTCTGTTTATAGGCCTATGCAAATTTGTGTTTCAGATCCCCCCCCTAGTCCAACGATCATAATATTGTAAAGACATAGGTTAAGTTAGTTCAATTAGATAGTTAAGGCGGTCTTGCCTTGGAAGAATTTGCCTCCTTGGCACACAGACTTAAATTCCCAATTGACTTAGTTTGGGGAAAATGGGGGGAAAAAAACTGGTTATTCCAACTTTCAAGAGAGACTGGGTTTCGTATTTAAGGAGGGGACGTTATGTAGCCTCATGATAGCTGTGATTAGCATCTGTAGGCAGATCTCTCATAACTACTGTATATCTTATGCTGGGGTGTGTATTACTTTCAATGAATGTGTTGTCTTTTATGTGTAAAATAGAGTTAGGTTAGAATTAGGTTAACCTCTGTATTCATCTTGAATTGTAGTTTACGTTTTTTTCACCCGCTGAATGCATTATATTTTGATTACTTCTTGGTTTTGGGAAATTGCTAACTCATTCCAGGGGAGTGGTATTACTTCTATTCCTGGCCAGGATTAAGTACAAAGTAGATAATGAGGTAAGAGCACCACCTAATGATTCTAGTTTTATGACTAAGAGCTTGGCTTGAGTAAATTGACAGCTACCTTATATTATGCAGTGATACACTTTCTTGCAGCCTTTGAGCCAAGTCAATTGGGCAAATGACCTTGGCTAATTATGCAAGCTGAGCTGCTGAGCTGACAACTTGTAGACAAGTGTCTGGGTTGAATCACTCAGTTAAACAGTCACTTCTCTGAATTAACCAACCAAGCTGATGTGCTAGTTCATGGTCCCTGAACAAAACTAAACTGGTTATGTGTTGTATCTAGATATCGCTTTATTGGCAAAAAGTGAATCTTGTGTGAATCCTGAAGTAATCAGCGTGACCTAGATTATCTGGAGATTATAACTAAATGATTCAAAGCCAATTCATAAACTATAAATTATCTAATTTAATTAGGTTAGTTCTGAAAGGTAAGGCCCTTTTCAGGGGCACTATGGAATGCATCGAGAACCTGTAGCTGCACAAATGGATTCCTTCTTCAGGACAGTGGGTAGTTTCTGACCCCACAATACTTTTTGAAATATTTGTTAGGTGACAAAACAACTCATTTGTCAACTCGAGCTCATTTCACTTGCTCCTCTGAACCACCTGCTGCTTTCCCTTAGGTGTTCCTGACCCTTCATGATATCATTCCAGGTTCCCGTTCTATCACATTTCCCATGTGCTACTTTTTAGTTTGCTCCACATGAGCAATTTGAAAGTGAAGTTCAGTTTTTCAGTATTAAAACTAATAAGCTGCTATGTCTCACACCATAAGAACTGCACCAGGCACCCCTGAATAGCAGACAAAGAAGCTGTATGAGTAGGTGAAGTCAAGATCAAAGGGGTCCTCAAAACAACTAGTGTTTTGATGATTGGCTGGTTTTTATTCTGTTTTAGTTAACCTGGTCAAACCAAACTGACTGACCTTACACTGCAATCTCAACCAACATGGAAGGTTCCTGACTTCATTCATTGAGTTGTTCAAACAAAGGTGTTGGGAAACACTTACATGGGCCAAGAGAGTACTTTGAGTTCAATGGCAGAGCAAGAAGTTTGATTTTAATTACTGTGTGCTGTAAATTGTTAACATGCAGTTGGACAATAACTCTACAAAATAAAGCCATTTTTTGCACAAAAATCTGCAAGCTGTTAGTGAATGTCCATGACAACCTAAGATTCTATTTTCTAGAGGAAATGATGTTATTGTCACCCCTCTGAAAAAAAACATGGAGATTTCATAAGATGCTGTTTTGCTTCAAGAGAAACGCAGAAAAATACATATGGTGTCCATTGACAAGAAATCTTCAAGCACTATAACCAATTTCTGTGTTGCAGGCATTCATTAACCAAGGTAAATGATTAGCCGAATCTTGACCCAAAAAATGACTCCACCTCCTCCCCCTCCCCCTCTTAATTTTTGAAAGTCCCTATTTAAAACATTTTTTTTTGCTACTTCGAATATTTGCAGCACATAGTACTGATTGTTTTGCTCATTTAGGCATGTCTAATTAAATTCAAGATATTCCAGTTAGTCTAGGTGCTGCTTTTTTAGGGTGTACACAGAGGTTAACATGAAACCAAAATGCTGAGTATGAAAATGCGAGGTAAGCATGCATACACCCAAATACAGAACGTATATTATATTCAAGCTGTGTTTTATTTCTAAATATTTCTTTGAAATGAGTTCTTGGTAACTGAAGATTTGTATGCTTGCAGATATTTAAATGATGATAGATCTTTTGACTGAAAATATTAACCTTGGTGCTACCTGTGTCTATCTTCTTGGTTAATAATGAATTTGTTTATAGTTTTTTTTTCCATCTTTGTATTAAATATCATCAGTTACTCGGACAATGTGAATTTGTTTAATTGCACTTTTATTTCCCTAGGAGAATTCCCACACAGACTTGGACATTTGAACCAGCTAATTCAGAACATATGGTGTCTATAAGTCTTGCAAAATTATAGCTAACTTCCAAGCTATTCATATAGGCATAAGGGTTTACTTCTGAAAATCAAATCATATGTGATGTCGACTCTTATTCGGCTCTCGCTCCATCACCTGTCAGTGCCTCTGTTGAAAAGAGCAGCTCCCAAAATTTTCAATCGTCAGCACCTGCCTGCCCTCCATTCTTGCATGAGCAGCCTCCCACCGGACCTAACCTTTGAGGACCCCAGCGCTTTCAGTGTGAAAAGTTTCAGGGAGCTCATGAGAGCACTGGGGGTGTTTCGGCTCTGTTCCTTTCCTGTGCTGGTCAACAATAGTGGGAAGGTAAGTATTGTTTATTTGATATATATGTTTTGTATTGTCCAGATTTATTCATGATGACTGTTGGCATGGGTGGGCTCGTTTCGAGTGACTTCACTAAATGAAGTCAATAAATATTCGGAGGACTTCACTAAATGAAATAAATATTGATCTGTTCAGCGAATTAAAAATAAAGTTGTCCTCCGAAGAGGGAGGGTGGTCGGGCATTGAAAAAGAAAAAGAAAATAAATAAATAATAATGACTGTTGGTCTCAATTATGAATTTATATTATGAATGCTATTGTAAAGACTCTCATTGTGTTAAATGAAACAAGATTACTTTGGTGATTTCAAAATATGATGCAATATAAATATATAAAAAAGTAAACTACATGTATATGGTAAACATAGTGAAGTAGTCAAGCTGTAAGAGAGACAAATAATAAAGAAGTGGACTATAAACAATAAAACATAAAGTGCAGAAGTGACAAGTGACTATTATTGTAGAATATTTGCATATTACACATTGATTAGTAATTCCTGTGAAACTGCAACAGTCGAGTATTGTATTTTTATTATGAAATGTATTATTCTTGGGTCTTTGAATTAGCTGTGAGATGTTTGGAAAGAAGCTTTTCCTAAACCTGTCCAAACTGGCATCTAATCACTACGCAAAAAAACATCAGTTTAACAAATGGCATTCTTCGCTTGTCTTTACAGCTCTTGCTCTCTGTCTTTCTCATTCAGCTCCTGTCCGCTGCTCGCTCTATTCTGGGTAAACAAGGCTTCTCTCTGATCATGCGCCCTTCAATCTATGCCCAGTTCGTTGCTGGAGAGAGTGAGGGTGAAATCGCTGTTGCCATGGAGAAGATGAGGTCATTGGGTTTACGCACCATGTTGGCAGTACCCATTGAGGAGGACCTGGGAGAGAGCACTGGGTTTGATCATAAGCATTCATCCTCCAAACAATTGTGCAGTTCAGCATGTTTCACTCCTAATTGTCTTTTATTCGTATGTATTGAGCATTTGAGCTTTTAGGCAGAGGTATTATACAGATAAAATTAAAATGCATAAGCACAGGGTTCAAGAATTATTTGATTTTTTTAAATATTATTAGCATTATTAATTTTGACTGATATCGTTGTGTAAACACTATTTAAAATCAGGCTCTTTGTCCTTGTTCTACAACCATATTTTCACCAGCTTGTGCAATGCATAAAATCAGCAATGTGCTAAATTAGTTAAGCAGAAACAGTGTTTTTAAGCAAAATATATAAACAACAGAGGATACTCCAATGAGAAACCTGGACAGGGAGTACAGGGGTCAAGGTTTGTTATCTTTGGTTTGAAAAGGATCCTCCTGGTAAAGAACAGAGGTAGCGGACGAGCTTATCAGTACCTGTTTCATTGCCATTTGCTGTATCACTGATGAAAAAACCCACAGGACATAACAAAGTTGTCTTCATTTAATTTTTTATCTGTTTGTTCATCAGAACTGTTCCTTCAGATTGTGTTGTCAGTGGTCTCACAAAAGCCATCTTCTGTGGTAGGGAGCGTCGTTACGAAGAGAACCTGGAGGCCATGCTGCAGTGTGTGCGCCTGTCCCATAGCAAAGCTTGCGCAGATCCTAAGATGCAGTTGAAGATCACTGCACTGCTGAGCCCTGAGCTCTGCGTGAGTCAGGCATCCACACACGGCCAAGGGACCGTCAACTTAGTGACCTGTAAATTCATTGTATGTCTCCATTGTCTTCAGGTGAAGATAACCTCCAATCTGCCAGAACATCCGTTTGACCTTGCCCAGCTAGTCAAAGCAATGGATGGAGAGGTAAAAAATATGAATAAGTGTTTCGACGTCATGGGTCATTCCTAGTCTAGTTATTGACTTATATTGATCTGTTCCTCCAAGCCTGTTTGCTTCTCAGGTTTAACTGAGGAGGAGAATGCACATTTCCACCGTGGCCTACGTCGGCTCAACAAGGTTGGAGAGGTAGGAAAGGACTGGCAATGCCTACTTTATCCTCATTACTGTCTGTCGGCTCAGGGTAGTTCCCTTCTTATGAGATGTACCACATGGCACTGGACTCCATACAGTTTGGCTGGGGCAATGGCGGCTCACTACATAGCATGAGCTGCGGATAGGCATGTGAATATGAATAGACAACTCATCCCAAAATTAGCGCAACAGTGCTAAGTGTCAGCAGAAGCAAAGGTGAAAGCAAACAAAATTTGACCTTGTGAATGCGATAAGTCAAAAAGAATTTCATCGATCTTATTACTGTTTCGCAAACATCAAATGGATGACAATCTATACCCATATTTGTATTCTCATGCACCTGTTTGATGTTATCTTCCATTGCTGAACACCAGATCCAACACTAAGAACAAAAGTATGGAAACGGTAAAAATCTCCAGATGTCATTCTTGCCCTACCCCAAATATCAAAGATACACCAGTTGCATCCTTGCCAATCCCATGACTAATTGTGTCCCATGTTGGTAGTTTCAGATACTTGAGCGCATTAGCACAACAACTCAAAAAATATTATTTACAACTTTTGCAAAAATGGTGAAGGGTGTTGATGTAGACCTGATCAAATTTTGAGAAAATCACACCAAAACTGAAGCAATAACGCCTAGTGATAGCAAAGATGCTTGCTTGACCTTGTCAATATGACAACTTAAAAAACTTATCCAATCATTTCCATTTATACCAAATTGAAGCAATGAAGCTTAGTGACAGCAAATAGAGCATCTTTTTAAGTATGCAACAGAATAGATGTTTATCAATATACATACCTGATCATTCTTAGCTGAGTTATAGCAATGGTTTTCATTGCCTAACATTAAGGAACTTAACAACTGGTAACAACTTCTCTGGCATTATTTGTCCATTTTTTAAATCATACTTTAATACCTGTTTCAAGAGTAGCAATACAACTTATAATCGGCTTATAATAGACACTTTCAATCTTTTTTTTGGTCACAGTTATTTGTACGAGACAAGTAGTTATGACATATCACAATTAAAACCCAACCTCCTTGATGAACCTTCCTTCATCTAGTATCCAGTAGGGTGCTTCAGCGCCCCCTCTTGTCTGTTGCATCAAAATAAAACACAGCATTATGTTATCTCACAATGGCTCAACACACAATGTATCAAGCTGACAGAATTTAACAGTGGCTGCAATTCCAACAGGCCAGTTTCTTAAAGGTGCGAATTTTGGTTGATGCTGAGTACACCTATATGAACCCTGCCTTGTCCCTTGTCACTATGGCAATGATGAAGAAGTTCAACCAAAAGGAACCTTGGGTCTGGAACACGTATCAGTGCTATCTTAAGGTTTGTCTTCTCTTGTTTTTTTTGCTAACAATATACAGGCAGTTCTTGACTAACGTAAATAAGCTGTTCCACAAATCAGCAAAATTTAATGTAAGTTAGTTTTAGTTTTATCTTCCCATATTATCTATTCAAGACACCAGAAAAATAGACATGTGATGCAAAAATATATTAGCCATTGAATATTGAATAAATATTTTTCCCATAAGTCAAGAGCTGCCTGTATGGTTAACATTTTGTTCTGTTCTGTTTTGTTCTGTAATTTACAATTGTCATTTTTTAATATGGTATTTCATAAGATGGAAACAAAATAAGAATATTTGATGCCAGTAAATATCTATATTTATGCCCTTTACTCAATGACTGATTTCCTGCCCAGGAATCAAGGTCTCTTTTACTTGATGCAATCAGCCAATCTGTGAAGCATTCATTTTGCCTTGGAGTCAAGCTTGTGCGAGGAGCTTACATGGACAAGGAAAGGAAGCTGGCTAAAGAGGAAGGCAGACCTGACCCCATTCATCAGTCATGGGAGGACACCAATGCCAGGTGACCAAGGAACTGCGAATGTATTTGGTTTATTTAAGGATAGAAAAATATGGTGCAACTCTTGATGCAGCAGACCCATTTGTCAGTTTTATATAGGAGACATCTCTTCTAGGTCAAACGCGTTTTCACATATCAACTCCGGACATTGTCTGAAGAATCCAGTCATTTTCTGGAGTTGCCCTTTCACACATGTGGCACACAACTGGAGATTGTTTGTGTCAGACTCGTTCACCCCTGCTAGAAATTGTTTAGCTGGATTAGACAAGGGGTGGTGCTTGGGTAGACCCTGCAGGAGTCAGGACGTGATGTAAAACACACCCTGCAGAAATGGAAGTGTTTTGTTTACAGCACTGCTGATAGAAGGTCCAGAATCATGCAGTCTCTCGAGTTACCCATGTTTTGTTAAGGTTTTTTTTTTAACTGTCACCGTCAGATGTTTGTATTCTTCTGTATTCTTCTGTTTTTTACCAGCCACACGATACAAACGTCATCAATGCACTCACTTGCTCATAGCAAATTGTCCGAAATTCTCCCTGTTCCATTCACACATGGGGATCATTTGGAAATTAGCCTTTGTACTAGGGAACTAGCAGGGTAAAGTCTGTTTAATGTCCGGTATGACATTTGGACATTTCTGTTCATACATGCCTGCGTTCATACCTTGAGGTAATGTCTAGAAAAGTTAAGGGGAGCAGTACATATCTGATAAGGACTCAATATAATAGGTGTAGCTGTGACATTACAGGGATACTTGGTGCAAACTTTGATACACTACCTTTACCCTGATGCCACATGAAGGGGTCACACCTGGCTGTCTGCAGGAGTGTTTATCCCCCTCCTCTAGGGCATTCGGAAATGGGAATGGAGGTGCTGATAGGTTGGAGATGGAAATGTTACTTGATATTCCTCAGCATATTCTTCTAATGTTTATTTGTCATGTTGTGTTTTATGGGTTTCCAGTTACAATGGATCAATGGACATTATGATGAACCTGATCTCCCAGAATCCTCAGCGTTACCAGATTATTGTGGCGACACACAATGAAGAATCAGTGAGACATGCAATTTCACAGTAAGATGGAACTACCATATGCACAATACTGCCAAGCTCAAACAATAACTTATCCTCTCTTCTCCCTCTAAGTAACAATTGTAATAGATGACAGTGCTGACAGTATATAATGTTAGGCTGCTCGTACCTATATTTCAAACCATTGGCATCTCTCTCTTAGGATGGTGAAATTGAGGATAGACAAGCATGCTGGCTCTGTGTGCTTTGGACAGCTACTGGGGATGTGTGATCATGTCTCTCTTACACTGGGTAATGTTTTTCAGTGTGTGGCTCTGAGAGTGGTGTTTGGCTCAGTGGGTAAAGCATTTTGCTTGTAATCGGAAGGTTTCTGGTTCAAATCCCATGGTTAGCAGAGTGATTTCACTGTTGGGCCCTTGAGCAAGACCCTTAATCTCCAATTGCTCCAGGGACTTGCTGACCCTGATTCTCAGTTGTACGTTGCAATTGTATGTCTGCTAAATAAATAAAATGTGAATGAATTAGATTGTCATTTACTATCAGTACGTACAACTATACAACAGTACTATACAGTAACTGTGTGAGGTAAATTAATTAATTATTGTTATTTAAGGGCACAGCACTTATGGTGTCTATGGCAGTTTAAAAAGACACTTCAGTCATTCAAATAAACTATCAATGACTCTTTTAATAGAGGCAATAAATCTGCACAAAACATATCAGTGTGCATTATTATATTGTATGGCAAGATCTGTGATAAATATATTACTTCTGAGGCTATATGCTCTGTGTGTACTCACTTAGCTCAGCACGGTTTTTCGGTGTACAAGTCCGTGCCCTACGGCTCCGTGGATGACACGCTGCCCTACTTAGTGCGCCGGGCCCAGGAGAACCGCACCGTCCTGCAGGGCATCCGCAAGGAACGGGACCTGCTGAGGCAGGAGCTGTGGAGGAGACTGAAGAAGGGACTGAGGCTCCGGAGGCAGGTGGTGTGACTAGAGAGAAGGGGAAGGAGGACCTGAGAGAAAAGCCAGACGAGTGAAGGAATCGACAGTTACAGGGAAGGGGGGAGGGGGAGACTATGGGTAAAGTTTAGCCCAGCCAGAAGACATTTAAAGGCAAAAGAGAGTTCAAAATGTTTTTTCCTTTTGAGTAATATTGTCGGTCAGAGTTTCCAATCTGGCCCTAAGGACCCCCAAACAATCCACGTTTTTGCTCCCTCCCAGCTCCCTGCCGGAAGCCCAAACGTGTATTGTCTGGGCATCCCCGAGCACCAGGTTGAGAAACACTGCTGTAGATGAAGTTGGGTCTGGAAAACGTGTAAAAAGACATTGAGTGTATTAATTTGAAACGGTTAACTTTTACTACCAGTTTTGTTACTAAAATGAAATAAAAGCTTCATCTTACCAATGTTGTTCTCCAGAATCCTGGAATTTTTATTATGTTGCTCGCTACCTCTGCCTTTGTTTCCTTAGAAAACATTTGTCACCAAATGGATAAATGTGGTTAGTGAGAAGTAATTAGCACCTTGACACTAATTACCTCTTCGTTTGCATTCCTCACTCAACACAAAACAGTGAACAAATGTTATAATCTATTTCCTATTCTTCAAGAAACCAAAAATGTTCACAGAATACAAATATGTACACAAATTATTTGCACACTTGATACTGGAAACAACATGAAATTAATATTTATTTGATATATGTTAATGTACGTGTATGGAAATTTCATGATCTCAGAATAGGAACCTTTAGCAATGGTTACATTGGAAATGGGTGCTACTGTGGAAAAAATTAAGAGATCACCCAATATTTTTTTTTATCAAATCTGCATTTTTAAATGGTTTATTTGTGGTTCTACTGGCAGAAGGATACGCTCAAAATTTCTAAGACAGCAGTATACAAGAATAAGGTGAAGCAGGAGATACTGAGAATGACCAGAAACCAGCGAGGTAAAGAGTGGAAGTGACTTTCTAATGCCAGAGACGACCATTAACTTATCCAAAAGTACGATGACATCAAGTGACCGTCAGTAGGAATGGGAAACATTAAATGCAGGTGTGAAGTGCACTGCTAGGACAGGTCATGTCAGGCTCCTAGAAACAGGACTGAAGTCCCATAAAGTAAGGAAGAAGCCCTTCATTAATGAGAAACAGAGAGGAATCAGGCAGTTTGCAAAAACAAATTACATTATTCATAAACGCATACCAATAAATTGAGAAATGAATGAAACAAAAATTGTGCTGTGGTAACTTTATTTTATCTGTGGCTGTATAAATGAAATACTTACCATGCAATTTCCCTGAACCAAAATAACCAAATTAATGAAAGTATTGTGTTTGACATTAATATTGATTTATACAGATAGTTTTAAACAGGATCATATAGAGTTTTGTGATGCATAAAGTCACCATGAAAATAGCTCCCTAAATGGTTAATTAGTAGTACAAAATGATAACATGTAATCTATCAAAGAGATGAACAATTTACAAAAAAAATAATAAATCCCTGGAGAAACAATAAGTATAAAGGCAAAGTCATAGTCCAGAAATGGGAGTGTATGTTTAAGTCTTAATACATATAAATGGATAAAGTTGCATATTGAATATAACTGGAATATAATTGCAATCACCTTAAACAATAGACTAGATTACATAATAAGATCATCACAAATCCTTGTCAAGGTCACGGGGAGCCTGGAATCTATCGTAGGCAGCATAGGGGATAAGGCAGCCAAGGGGTGCCAATAGCCTGCCTGCATGTCAATGGACTGCTGCAGGAAGCCAGAGTATCCAGAGGTGCGAGACAGCAGCACTACCCACTGAGTCACCAGGCCACCCACTTAGTCTACACGGTGTTCAAAATCATTTAAATAGTTACTCTTCCCAGCTACCAATGCATAATGTATGCAAGGTATGAGCACAAAGAGATGAGGACCAAAGCAACTGTCCACCCATCCATTTTCCATAACCACATATACTCAGTGATCACTTTATTAACTACATGCCGATAGCTAATACTTAATTGGAACCCTTCTTGCCTCCAGAACTGCTTCAAGGGTAGAGGAGGTGTGCATTCAGAGAAACCTTCCTGCACACCATTGTTGTACTGAGCTGTCATTTTTCCACACATGGCCTTCCTGTTAGCTTCAATGAGACTGGCCATTTTTCTCCCTGATCTCGTTCATTAATAAGATATTTTTGCCCTTTATTGCAGCATTGTCTGTAAACTTTTGACACTGTAAGGTGGCTGTTTTTGAGATGAACACATTTAAAATCACTTTGATTCACTAATGTTAGAATTTCTAATGCTTAACTAGACAGTAACTGGATCTCCTGAAGACTTTTTACTTGTATTCAGATGCAGTCACATGATTTGCCATTTGGAGTATCAAGCAGTCAGTGTTAACAAAAAGGTGCAGCTAATGAGCTGGTGTAAAGAGTGCAGTGGCCAACCTAAGAAACATGAATAACAAAGCAGAGGACAAGTAACAGTAAAAAAAAAATAACAAACTAACAGTCTTAAAAAGTAATT
Organism: Mormyrus hasselquistii; assembly: GCA_026779605.1. Lineage (NCBI taxonomy): Eukaryota > Metazoa > Chordata > Actinopteri > Osteoglossiformes > Mormyridae > Mormyrus > Mormyrus hasselquistii. The sequence continues at coordinate 32,798,565 of JAODKE010000101.1, read as the reverse complement.
AATTTCATGCTCCTGTATTTTGCCAGGAAGGTTTTTTTTCCCTTTGGAGGCAAATTGCTGGAAGTGAGAAGTCTTTTGTCCTACTTACCATTCTCTTCCTACGTTTTGTTCACTCTATCGTTCAATATATTGCCAAAACCCAAACAGAGAGATGTACATCAAAAGATGAAAGCATACTTTCTATGACACTATTTAGAATATGAAAAATATTTTTAAATAATTAAAAAAAAACTTTAATCAAAAGTATTTATATAAGTATACACATATTAGATAAGTGTCCTGCATAGGACAAGCTTGTATAGAAAAGTGATAGATAGATGGATGGATGGATGAATGGATGGATGGATATTATAAAGGTCAAGATGATGCACGGATTATGACTCCTCCCCCCATGTTCATAAGACTTTTCAGATGATTTATTAGAACCACACAAAGGGCTCTAAGAAAGTGATGTATGATGCTACCGAGTAGAAATGAGACATAACTTGCATTTTGCAAATTTACGTGAGGACAATGATCACGGTATATAATCTAATGTTATATGTTTCTGTCTGTACTGTGGGAAATGAGGGAATATTAATGAAAATTAGTGAAAACCAATTGTCTCAAAATTTTCTCAATACATTGTGCTCATACCCCAGAAATTGGTATGATGGATAAATAACTCAAATAAACACACTTTATTTTAAGAATTTATAGTGAGTTATATAGTAAAACGTTTTATTCAATTTACAAATGCATTTTTAAATTTCAGTTGACAAGCCATTCAAGCTATTAAAAAGTGAAAGAAAAATGTACACCTAACAAACTAAAGTTCCTATTACAGTAGCTTACTGAAGTATTTTTTCTTATCATGTCCCTATACAATTGAGCAAACTAATATAACAAACTTTTGGACAACTACACCTTATAATGTGTGAACACAAACTTCATCCTCATATTAATCTATGTTTTTATATCGCTTATCACCATTCAGAAGGACAAAAAAAAAAACGAGAAATTAGCCCCATTAATAATCTTCATTCGCAAGTTCTTTCTGCATGTAATTACTGTTTTCTATTGAAAAATAATAAATTATAACAGACCCCTCCCTCCAATGTCCAGGTAGGTTCCCTGACCATGTGTGTGCCCATGTCGGTGCTGTCCATATATGTGCCTGAGTGGAATTGCAAAGGGGGATCGTGGATCCTGACATATTCTCAATGGGTAAGATGGAAAGGAGGAATAAAGAGAATTGGAAGCAGGAGAGGATGACGGAAGACAAGAAGGGAGAGAAGGATCCAGGGCAGGCATAAGAGGAGGGTGATGAACCATTTCTGGAAGATAAGGGGAACTAGGGTTGAACTGAGGAAAGGGGCCTATTTCAGAGGAAGGGTAGGAGGATGGAGTAGAGGAGGCAAAGGGCAGGTAGCTAGCTGGTGGGAGAGGATGATTAGGAACAGAGGGGACATGGTGGGATGGAGCTGCTGGTGGGAGACTGGGAAAGGAAGCTGTAGATGAAGCTAATGCATAACCAGCAGAGGAACCAAGAATTGGATGAGAAGCATGGAGAGAGGAAGAGGAAGGAAATGAGGGAAATGAAGAAGTGGCTGAAGCTTGGTTAAGAACCAAGGAATTACACTGGGTATTGGTAGAGGATGTAACTGTTGAATTGATGATAGAAGGATGAGGCTGGCTGGTGATGGATGGTGGAGCAACTGGATTGGGGAGTGAGGAAGAACCATGATTGGGTGGTGGAAAGGAGCAGGAAGTGGGGGCTGAAGGTGCATTAGAAGGTGGAAGACTTGAACTGATGATGGAGGGGGGTGCAAGGGAGGGGACAGAAGGATGAAGGGAAGGATAGGTCGAGGTAGGAGGCGGACTAACAAGGGGGTGTGGAGAATCAGACTGAGTAAGAGCTGGATAAGATGGCATGGATGGGGGACCTTGGGGCTGAGGTGATGAGGAGGATGGAGATAACAAGTGGTAGCTAGAGTTAGAGTCTGGCAGTGAAGGAGAGGAAGTAGGAGCAGGAAGTGGAGAAGGAAGAAGAGAAGGATAGGAAGAAGGTGACACTGATGGATACAATGATCCAGAGGCAGAAGATGGCTGTGAGGTAGACGAGGCTGCAGAAAGAGATGGATAGGAAGACACAGTGCTGGGTCCAGGTGGGTAGGAGGCTGGGCACTGAGGAGGTGCTGCAGCAGCGAAAGAGGAGGGGCTGGTAGAGGCGGTGGGAAATGCTGGTGTGTACGAAGGGAGAATCATCTGGGCAGAGCTGTTGAGGAAAAACGTAAATGAACAGGTGATGATCTTCAATTACTGTCTCTACTTTAATGACTGAAAAATTCTGTTACATTTGGATGATAAATATTCTTGCTTAGACCAAGTATTACGTAATAATCCATGCATGTACATTTGCCTTTAAGTAATCCTCAGTATCTGAGTAGTGAATATTTAAAATAAATAATTGGGACCTCTAACGGAAGTCAGTGAAATAACTACACTTTTTAGTCATCCTGAGCAATAATTGAACAGCACTTACTTGTCAATTAGACTATCATTATCAGCACTGGGTGTTGTTTGCACACTTTCGATGGGAGTTGTGATCTCGGCAATCGTAGGTGTGAGATAGGCCTGGCCAAGGTCCAGGGGCTCGCCTGCGACAGGTGCCTCTTGGAAGGCGCGGGCGTTTGGGCTGAAGCCACAGACAGGGTCGGGGATCGGGAGGTCCTCCAAGTCAAGCTCCTGGCAGTCTGTTGTTGACTGAGGCAGAAGCTCAGTGGAATCACATGGATCACAAGACACTGAGGATTAAAATAGAAAGTATAACACTGCAGTTAACACAACAGCGTCCAAGCTTGGAGTGTTCCATGAAAAAATATCATGAGGAAAAGGTGGCTATAACAGGGAGAAAACGGCAAGCAAAGCCAAATGACAGGAATATGGAAAAAAAGAAAATAATGCACTTTTTTACTTACCCACGTCTAATGGCTCTGATTGCTGATTTGTTTGGCAGCTTATTTTCCTCTTTAGCCTGGCTTCCCTTTGTCTGCAGGTTATAGATATTATAAAGAATTTTAAAAAGTCAATAGGAAGAACAGCAGAACTTGTGTTTCAGTCTGAGAGAGAATAGCTGAAAGGTCAAGAAGGTTATTGGATTGGAATATTACTAATTATTACTGGATGTGTTGCATTTTCAAAGGTGTGGAGAAAACAGGCTAATTTTATAGATATTGACTGTAGATCCAGTTATTGTGTTTATTTGTGTACTTGTACTTAAAAAATGGGTCCATTACCTTTTATTGTTCATTCCGTTCTCTCTGAATCCCTTTGCAAAAGGATTGGAATTAATCTTCAGTTCAGTTATCTATTGAGAGAACATACTTAATCAAAAATCAGTGCGGACAAAAAGCAAATACGGCAATTTTCAAGATTCTAAAATTTTGACAACCTTGAGACACCTAGTGTCACCACATACAAATTTACTTCAGCCGTGTTTCTCTATAAATGAATGATTTGTTTCTCTCTCTGTCCTTCAGGTGTTTATTCTCAGATCTTTCACATATGGGTCTCCATGTCTTTGTGTGCCTTCTGGGTGCTACAGGACTGCACTGCCTGCTCTGGCTATACCTTGCTGTTCTGGTAGGCTGTGACAGTGAAGAACTGGGTCTCGGGGAAAACAAAAGAATGGCGTCCCCCTCCCCACATCAGTACATCTCTGGCTTCAATCACATGCAGGCGTGGCTGATAGCGATGGAGAGAGTGCAGGATGATCTGAGAGGAGAGAAACAGAGGGAGGTAAAGTGAGAGCTGTAAGATGAATTTAATATGGACAAAACACAGTATGCAATAGGACAATCCAATTCTGCATATGCAGACATATAAAGTATACTAAGGAAAAATGTCTTTTAAAAAGAAGTAAGTACATGTATGCATAAGCTCCACCCATTGACATTTCACATGGGCTTTGGATGAGAAACTGTATAGCTGTACCTTTATGTGTGTGTATATATATATATGCGCATCTGTGACACCACTATGATATGCTATTATTGTTATTGTTGTTGTTACCGTTATTAACAACATACCTATAATGACAGGTCATAGTGAATATTGCCCATCTCGGGATGGGCAAAAAAAAATGAAGGGCACACGCTTGCACACACAGCCACCCACAATCGGAAAATCAAAGATTCCACTTCCACTAATTACATGTTTTTAGAGGATGTGGGGTAGAAATCAAGCCTACAGCCCAGGAGGTGTCAGGCGGCAATGATACCCATAGTGCTGGATACTCTGTATTGCCCTCTTTTAGCAATACTGTTGACAGAGATGTGCCACACAAACTGACAAAGGTCAGGCTCACATGTCCCCGTGTGTCCAGTGTGTTGTTGGTCAGCTTGGCACGGTGGAAGGAGATGGTCCGGCTTTGCCAGTGTGTGCCCGTAGCGGGGGAGTCCGGGTGGATGAACACACGATCGGGAAGGCGGGCCTCCGCTCCACCCACGGCCTGCCAGGAATCTCCCTGGAAACGGTATCTTGACGCATCCGCCGGGATGACTTCCAGTAACAGAATGTAGCGCAGAGAGGGGTTCAGCCCAGAGAGCTTCACTCTGAGCTGGGGGAACATTCGGCTGGGAGAGACAGAGACAGACAGTGAGTCCAGCGCTCACGCTGACACAGAAAGGCCAAAGCCCAAGAGCCAATGAGGAAAGGGGAAGATGGTGAATGTGTAATGATGCTGAGGGTTATTCTAATAAGCTAATTGTAGCTAATAAAATCAGGGCCTAATCCTGCAAAGTGGGCAGATGAGCAGTTACTTTACCGGCCTGTTTTCGTAATAATCATCTCAGTCCCTATGCTGCTGAATTGTTTCCATAAGGACGAGTTTTCCAGCTCCATGACAACGGTGCCTTGCTCTTTCCCATTCACCTCGCTGGGAACAGGTGGAGCGAGCATGCGCTGGGGCGCGGCTCTGACTGCCATCTCACACGTGGTGGGGAAGAGCGGCAGGTGCGACGGTGTCTCCCGTTCTGCAATCCAGAATGAGAGCCACCGTTCAGCGCCAGTACTCACACAATGATTGTACTGCGTTACGCAACAGCTACACCACAAATACACATTTCATAAGGCATACATTTAAAAAGAAATGAACAGTCTATGAGAAGTTTTCATTATGTCATATATTTCTATGCTAGTTTTTACATGTATTCATTTAACGGATGCTTTTATCCACAGCAACATACATTTCAGAAAGCAGGGTAGGACAATCCTTGCAGCAACTAGGGGGTTAAGGGCCTTGCACAAGAACCCAGTGGTGAAATGAGTCTGCTGACCACTGGACCCTCTGATCACTGGTACAGTGTCCTAATCCAATGAGCCACCCCTGAGTATTAAGCAGTATAGCATAGGAAATAATCACAATTAAGTCCTCCAAACTGGATAATAATTGAATCAGTCACCAAAGCACATTACCCTCCACTGGAATTGCAGTTCTGAAAGAGGGATAGGTTTCTGTACCGACACATGTAACACGCCGAAGTGACCACAGTCTCCCTTGCTCTTCCGCCTTGTTGGCACTCACCTCTATAGCAGCAGTCTGTAAGTCTCTGAGGCCCCATGGCCAAACTCGGATACATTTCCACCCCCAACATCCCAGGTTCCTCTTCTCCTGCTCTCTCAGTGTCTCCTCGTGCAGCTTGCGTTCCTCTCTCAATCCACTACTTCTCACAGTATTCGTTTTCGTCTTAATGCAGATTGTCTTTCATTTAGGTACTTTAATGAGATTCCTTCAGCTTTGTGGCTTTTAAAATCCTTGTTTTGTAAATGGTATCTCACCGTATGTCTGTCCTTTTCCTTGCTCTTCGCACAAATGCCCTTTTCTCGGTATCCTCGCTTTTTATATGTGGGTCGTCTTCGCACGTTAACCAAATGGTAATACCTTCACACTTCCATCCACTCTGCCTCACACCAACCTACAGGCCCCTGCCCCTCATTTCTCTTCACAGCTACGTAAACAAACACAGCCACATTTAACAACCGTCCCTTTATAAGGAAGCATCATGACCAATAGAATAAATTACATGTAATTGTGCACATATACAGCTTCTCTTGGGAAAATCTAAAGAATTTTCTGATTCTTCATCCATAATGTCACTCTGTATTTTGAAGACAGGTCAACATTAGTTTATAACCAAATACAAACAAATCAGGCACATAAAAACACTTCCCCTGGACAATTTGAGGAACTAAAAGTTCTTCACTTTCATTTTGTATCATTCCTAGTGTTATTAAAAAACTAATTTGGATAACGGCCTTCCTCCACCATTCTGCCCTGCCTTTCCCTTAAAGTATGCCAGACTTACTGTGTTTATGTGCCCTCTGCCTTCCCAGTTGGAGGTATAGGGTAAGTATGCAGGTGGAAGGGTGCAATGGGAGCAGTTTGCTCTTATGTAAACAGCCTGACAGACACTTGTACAATGACACTGAAGGAATGAAGAACAACAGATCACACATGCCGGCTTTTAGAGGCCGTATGTTTGTTGACTGAATCTTCTACAAAGGATAGGAATGTGTCTAGAGTGGACCTCAAAAATCTACATACCCATTTTGAAATTGAGAGTTTTTCTGTCATCATTAATATTAATATTTAAGTCATTATTAATATTTAAGTCATTATTAATATTTAAGAATTTTTTTATTGATAAAACACTTTTGATCTCTTATTTTTAAAAATCTGTACACTTTAATTCATTTGTAGTAGAAGCACTTTTGAAACAGTAATTAATCTGTTTCGATATATCTTTACCATCCACACCTGGGTTTTAAAACTCTCCCAAATTATTATGCAAACTCTACAGAGTTAGAGATCCAGGTTCCAGGTTCTGACTGAACCATTCATGGACATTGACACTGATTTTTTTTTTTTTTACTTGTTTTGGCTTTGCTTGGTTTACTTGTGTACATTGCATTAGTGCATTTCTTTAACTCAGCTGAGTTTTGCTTATTGTATTTTGGGCTATTTAAAGTGAGTGTATGCTCTGCAACCTAGGGTGTACCCTAGCCTTGTGCCCTGCGATGGACTGGCATCCCGCCCAGGGTGTACCCCAACCTTGTGCCCTATAATGGAGTGGCATCCCGCCCAGGATGTACCCCAGCCTTGTGCCCTGCGATGGACTGGCATCCCGCCCAGGGTGTACCCCAGTCTTGTGCCCTATAATGGAATGGCATCCCGCCCAGGGTGTACCCCAGCCTTGTGCCCTGCGATGGACTGGCATCCCGCCCAGGGTGTATCCCCTTTGAGACTGTCTTGCTGGAGTAAGACAGCCTCCTAACCTGACCCTGCTACTGCCATGTAACAGTAACTGTGTTCTATGGTTGATTGGTTTTGTGTCAGACGTATCCTTTGGAATGAGGATTTTAAGAAATGGTCTCCAGAGACCAGACAATATTTTCTTCAAATTGTTTCAAGGAGCAGAGTTAGTTTTCTTGCATAATTAAGACAGGACTGAATGTTCTGTTTGTGAGAAATGTCTGTCCTTGTCTTACTCTGCCACATAGTTCAGATGTGAAAAGGAGCTGCAGGACTTTATAGCAAAGACTCCACACTCTTTTGACATTTCCTGCATGTTAAGGCCGGCCTTTGGCAGTCTCCATGATGAGCTTCTTGCTTGGATAGTCATTTATTTTGGTGAGATGATCTTTCAGCTAGGTTTTTCTGGTGCCATACTACCTCTGCTTCTCTATAATGATCTTTACTGTAATTTACAGCTTATTTAAGCCTTTCAAAAACGTTATATGCCTCACTAGATTAGTAATTATTAATCTCCTAATCATACAGTCATAAAGATAATCTTACTAGTGTTATGCCAATGGTTGTCTTTGCACATGGGAATCTTCTCTGCACCAAAGGCAATTCAGGGAAATCCTACAGTAGTTCATTTTTATTGATCTACAAAGAATTCCATTAATCACTTTAATCACTTGATCAGTTTAATCTGTAAAGTCATGTTGAGCTTTGCACGATACTGAATTTGATTGATAAAATCTCAATGCAATATAATGTGTACTGTAAGGGGTGAATACACTTGCCCAATTGTGGTGTTATAGCTTTGTTTTTACCAAGTTTTTACTTTGGACTACCGAGTCCAATTGCATGTAAAAAGTTTGATCTAACGGATGTCTAGTATGGGTGTTAATTATGCAGGGGATGGGGGAGTTTGAACCCCCCAATAATCAAACCAGTCAATACAACCCCCCGGACCCCCTTAAATAGGTGGAGACCTCAACCCCCCAGTGCTCAACCAAAAGATATGCCCTTGATGTCAGGCCTCAAAACATTACATTATTCATATCTAGCAAAATCATATGCAAAACGTTATAAATATTAAGTGAATGAAAATGTGTTTTTCTTGATTTGTTTGAACAAAACCAGACATTTCTCTTGTAGGAAAAGAGCTGTCTGTTATTTTAGTCATTGTTTTTATGGCCCATTTGGGCAGAAGTAAACAACCACTGATGAGAAACAGAGGAAGCTAAGGTGAGAAATCCCAGTCTGTGACAGATGGAGGGGGAAAGGAAGGTGGCTAAAATCCAAACGTTACAGCTTCTTAATGATGGGAAGGGGTCACTCACAATGTCCACAGTGGTTCTTCATCGCTTCAAGCACAGAAAATAAGGATTGTTCAGTTTGTGTATATCCTTGATATTTTGTGAGTACAATGGATTGGCACCCTACCCAGGATGTACCCCAGCCTTGTGCCCTGTGATCAACTGGCATCATACTCAGGGTGTACCACAGCCCTGTATTCTGCAATGGACTGGCACCCCATCCAGGGTGTACCCCAGCCTTGTGCCCTGTGATCGACTGGCATCCTGCCCAGGATGTACCGCGGCCTTGTGCCCTGTGACAGACTGGCATCCTACCAAAGGTGTACCCTAGCCTTGTGCCCTGTGATCGACTGGCATACTGCTCAGGTTGTACCCCAGCCTGCCTGGGATAAGCTTCTGGATCCCACAATTAGGCCTGCCACTTTCAAAATCTGAATAAATAAGGAACACTGCCACCCCCATCCCTGGGTGCCTGACAATGAAGGTTGGAAGGGAGGGGGGATTGATCGCACAGTAAACTGTATTTCAGTTCGGGACAAATTGTACCCTGTTTTGGTTCAAAACAGGACAGACATTTTACTTATCGATAAGGGCAGATCCTGTACAATACAGGATGGGTGGCAACTCTACCCATGACCCCAATCTGAATAAATGGCTGAAGAACAGGTGGACGGATTGTATGAATCAATATTCAAGGCCTGAGCACAAAAAAATGATTAAGAAACTACAGACATCAGTTTTGGTTTATTAGAAATTCTGGGGAAGTAACAGCAATTTCTGAATATTGAAAGCTCTAGGATCTGACTCTAGTCCCCAGGCAGAGCAGATACATTTTTCCTGCTTCCATGCTATCAATGGGTAGCAAAAGACAAAAAAATCAACACACATTCATGCTGTCAATTGGTTGGCTACATAACAAAGACAAAGTTCCAGCTCTAGCATTGTTTTCAGTCCAGTATACAAATTATTCATGGGCAGCATTTAAAGCCAAGAGGCTCTCTCAGTGGGAGGGGTTTTGCTGAAAGACCAGTATGCATATGGTTAAGTCAGTGACAGGGTCATCTGACAAGGGTACATCCTGGAAAGGATACCAATCCAATAACCCAACTGCATGGCACTGGACCTTGGGAGGAAGCCCAAGTAATTCATACAAATACTCCACCCACAGGGAACCTCGGAGATATAACACAGTGATTCTCAGACAGTCCACGTTTTTGCTCCCTTCTACCTCCCAGTGGAGTTGGTAGGGAACCTAGTAGGGAGCTGAGACAAGGCAAAAATGTGGACTGGCAGGGGATTTGGAGGGATCAAAACCATGGACTGTCTGGGGGTCCCCGAGGACCGGCTTGGGAAATATTGGTGTAAGGTTACAGCGCTAGTCATAGAGCCACCCTAGTTAAGTAATCACTGTCATTTATGATAATATTACATTCCTCTTACACATTTCAACATTTATCAGATAGGGTGACTATTTGAGCCTAACCTATCATTGGTTCCTGACTCCTAAATCTGAGCTAAACTAGTTCCTGGTTAATGTTACATATTTAATTTTGATTGTCTACACAGCTGAAATATTTTGATAAACACATTCAGCTATACAGAACCCTGAAACACTACATCTCTAAAAGTTAATAGGCCTGTAAAGTAAGAAAAAAATGGCGGACATCAGAAAGACATAAATAATAATGATAAACTGAGATATAAATGAGTCACTTGACCCATTTATACAGATGGAGGTATTCTGAAGTATCTCGTTTTGTAGCTCATTACTAATATTTAATTATGGGCTTATATATTTAGTACTACTGTGATGGGCTGCCCCCCCATCCTGGGTTGTTACCCCCTTCTCGTGCCCATAGCTTCCAGGATAGGCTCTGGACCCCCGCGACCCAGAAGGATAAGCGGTTTGGAAAATGGATGGATATTTAGTACTAGATGAGACTTACATATTGTGTATTTTAAGTGTAATTCCATGTAAAAACATAAAACATTAAACAAAAAATAAAATATTAAGGCCCTTTCTAGACCCTGTGGCACATGTTTCCTAACATTTAAAGTAGTATTGATCATTACTTGGAGCAGTGATTTCATGATTGCACAAGATGAGTTTTGTGTTTTTCAGCCACAGTCAATATGACCCTTGAGGCACAGGTCTGCAAAAGTTACAACGTTCTCAATGACCTTGGACTGTTCGGCCAATTGTCAGCATAGTCAAACACACATGGAGTATATCACACTGTCAGATTAATGCAGGGAGTGTAAGAAAGAGACTGCTATCTTAATGAGTTAATTTTCTCATCCATAAAAAAAAAAATTATTTGTTCAATCTGTTGTCACTTACCAGTGTTTCTGACCGGTGGTTAGATTTCCTGACAGCCTTCAGAAAATGTGAAAAGTTGGTATTGTAGGATATATGATTTACTTTTTAGTGCATTATAATTTATTCTAGGAAAGCTATAATTAACTAAACTGTTCAAAGTACCCTAGTAACAATACAACTTCTGCTGCTACTAAAAGCAGGTTTAATATTTGGTGTTACTGTAATCAGCTACAGTGTGTAATCCTTAGAAGGCTTGGAGAGAAAGCGATTCAGAAAAAAAGGTAAATAATTAGTCACTTTTAGTAATGGCGAAACGTCAGTGACATGCCTGACAGCCTTTAACTCCTGGCTTGCAAACTCTAATGGCTGAATGATGAGCCTGCCCATTATTCAGGGATCCACTGAGAACTCAGCACCTCTTTTTAGCACTTTGACACCAGCCAGTGTCTGCCGCACAATCCACACAGAATCTTATTTCCCACTGCCACACGCTCCAATCCTGCCAAAAAAAATCCTCATTTATTACCATTATGAGAGAGCAGCAGCTGCCAAGTCTGGCGTTAACTGGTATAGTCTAATATGTTGACCACTTGTCCTGCTGTTTCAAGCACAGCTGGAAGACTTAATAAAAAGCATTACCAGTTTATAATCCCTGTTCCACTTGTTTATTATTAATGGATTATATCAATATATTTTTTTCATTAATGGAAGTCAATTCACCTTAAAGTCCATACGAATTGGCTGGAAACTCAAATTAACTGATTATGTATAGAAGTGTTTATGCTAATAAAACCAAACACAGATCACTGAGAAATGCATACGATGGAACCCTTTCCGTTATAATTTGAATTATTTTCATCTAAGAAATTATCTCACCATTGCATGGATAAATCTGTGGAGGCTATGTGTATCTACATTACATAATGGTTTAATGATGACATTTATGCTGCATACGAACAATGCAATACTTTATACGTTTCATTTAAAAAATCTTAAAAATGATTTTTTAAGATTTTTAATGATTATGGTGAATTACGTATTTAACAAATGACTTAATTAACCATAATTTATGAGTATCGTTATTTTATGTTATGCAGGCGAGGCAGAATTTTATGGTAGCATTTTCGTCATCACCATCACTCCTGCCATGTTGTAATACAGCATGAGTACCTGCTGAAAGATGACCACCCAGCGGACAGCTCGCTGTTTGCCAAGCGGAGTCCTCGCCTTCCCGTAGGCGTGGCACGCCCACTCTCACGCTCGGCCTTGTTTCTCGGGCGCGTTCGTGCCCGCATATCGTCGATTCCGATCTGCCTCGTCGTGGACGCGCACGGCTACATCTCTAGCTTGTCGGGCGCGTTTCAGCACGGAACCGGAGCGCGTTTATACAGAGCAGGGCCCTCGGCAGCGTTCGCGGCGTCTGTCAAGGAAACGGACGGACCCAGCGGAGTAATTCTCACGAAGTCCGTAGATTATAAATCTGTATTTTCCGGAGAATACCAGCACGCCTGAATCTCAAAGTTAGTATCTGCGGAAGAAGCGTTAAGCGGTTGTTATTTATTCGAAGAACGATGGCAGATTCGAACAACGGCGCTGCGACAGTCGGCGGAGCCGCAGCCACCGGTAGCGGCGCTGCCGCTGGGCCTGGAAACACCACGGCACCTGGCGGAGCGACTGGGGCGGCTGGGTCCAAACCTGGCCTGGAGTCGGTAAAGGGGCAGAATTTCGACGTGGGACCCCGCTATACGGACCTGATGTACATCGGCGAGGGGGCGTATGGAATGGTTTGGTGAGGCTCTGTTCCGTGCTGCTAAAACGTCAGGACGCGATACTCGTGTTATGTGTTTTCAAATTAGCTCGCCGACTGGGAAACATCAGGAAAACACACTAGCCTGATAAACAAAACATTTATTGTTTCGCAGGGTTTATTAAACTTTTTAGAATGCTTTCTTGACCCCTGTTAGCATATATGTTTCGTGTTTACAACCCGCAGGCTAACTTGGCTAGTAGCTAGCACTCCTCGCGCAAGAATTCTAGGCGTGGTTGAGGCGACCAGGTCGCAGCTTGCTCGGCGCTTAGGCGCCGATTTCTTCTCTGCACAGGAAGCAGAACAGCCCAAAAGCCCGGGCCTCTTAATGCATTATTAACGAGACACGGGCTCTTTGATGTGTGTTTAATCGTGCAACTCAATTACCGAGTCATGCTGGCCTAACTCCTAATTGGGAAATACCCGCCCGACGCTGGTGCAGGCTCCCTGAACTCGTTTTCTAGGTGCATACAATCGGTGAATAAATTACACGATGGCTACGAATGCCAGGCATGTTCTTGTTGAGATTCTTATAGGAAATGTCAGAGAGTAAGCAGCCTGTCGGTTAATGCCGCTCTCCATCTGCTGCTATCTGCCTACGCGCCGCATGAAGCGATCCGTGTCCTTCCTGTAGTGTTAGTTTGAAAATGAGTATTTGGATTCATGGACGCTTGGCGTCGGCCATACCTGTATAGTAATAAAAGTATAACAATACAGGGATCTTAGGTTGGTGTCTGAAATTTATTAACTTTCTTACAAGCTTAAACTTCATATAAATTAGACAACCATGTTCAACGAAACGGTTCCCTTGCGTCGAGTCAGTGTTTAATATGTGCAGTGTGTGACAGTTATTTTTTTTAAAGAAACGTCTGTAAAAAAAATTAACGATTGCTGTTTGTACACGTTCAATCTCAGCTCGGCCTATGATAACGTTAACAAGCTCCGTGTGGCCATTAAGAAAATCAGCCCTTTCGAGCATCAGACGTATTGCCAGCGCACCCTGAGGGAGATCAAGATCCTACTCCGATTTCGCCATGAGAACATCATCGGCATCAATGACATCCTGAGAGCCCGGAACATTGACAACATGAGAGATGTGTATCCTTCACAAACCACTGCCATGTTCCTCTGGCCTCACTACAGGTCTTATGTCTTCCTGCATTAAGTGTTTCTTTTTTACTTGTCTGCTTATACTCCTTACTTGATGTGTACATTTACTTATTTAGCAGAGAGCAAGGTACAGTCGAGGCTGATGGCAAGGGTATGGATGTTAAATGTCCATTAGGTAGGCTGAACTTCCTGTGAATGCCCAAATGTAAGCAGTATTGGAGCAAAAGCTAACCACCACAAAATAACAAGAATCTTAATAGGACAACTTAACATAAAAAATGACATATTGGAAGCTGTAGATTAATTTTTTTTAGACCTATTTACATAAGAACATTCTGCTTAGTTTCTGTTAGACAAATAGTTCTTTATCTTTGTCTCACACCCTAGCCATGTGAGAACATAGTGTCATTTTGGTTGTCCAAGTTCTTTATAAATCAGCCTGTCCACAAATTTTAAAGAGTAGCTGTTTTGTTAAGAGATGAAAGGCAAGATGTTCAGCCACCTTAGGACAATGACTCAGTGTGTATTCATAATTTCCTGTTTATCGTAGAGGTTGTAATTATGGATAATGTTTCTCTGGGTCAGGCAGTGAGTTGTTAGAATTGTCTAACCCTGTAGAAAGAAGCAGGTTAAGTTGGATATCTTGTAGCACGTTTCCACTGCCATACAAGAACCGACCCATACCTGAGCCTCAGTGCATAGAGACTTAACTTGTACAGCACGGTTCCAGCTTAGTTTGGCCATTTCCGGATTTGGAGAGCGCCAGTGACTTTAAAACTGCATATAAACATGATCATGATGTAGTATGCACTATTTATTTAAAAATTTTTGCTGTGTGATAATTTCCACTGGCCCGTCTGTGAGAATCGCTGTGTTATATTAGCATCCGACACTTGTGGTAGCATTCACTTGTGTGAATTTGCATTATGAATCCATTCTGTTCTATTCTATGGTACCTTTTTAAGCAGGAGGTTGGAAATTTTTCAAGTTGTGAATTATCAGGAATGTATCAAAATCATTTGCAATATTACTGATAGTGAGTAATATATAGAATATGCCTTTTTTCCCTTCAGGTAATCCATACATATCACCCCTAATCACTGGTATCTCTGCATTTCAATCAATCAGATGATAGTGACCCAACCAGCTCCGTTTAGGTACGCTGTCGGTCCTGCTTACTGTTAGTACGGGTACGGGTTGGCTACAGCTTGCAGATTTTGCAGTGGAAAACTGTCACTTCTCGGTTTCAGGTTAGGTGTAGCATGGTTCCTCGGCAGCGAAAAAGTGGCATAGGTGCCTTGTAAATGGACTGATAAGAGTGAACTGGGGAGGTCTTAGGACTCATTTTAAAGTTAATGTAATTGTGCTGAATTTCTGTAGAACAGTTGCATGAGTACCCAAATGTGCATTATTTTGGGGGGTTAATCTTGGATTTGCCATTTAATAATGTGTATTGCACAATTGAGCTGGCTGTTAAGAACTGGTCTATTGCACTGATAACCCAGCTGAAGATAGTACTAGGGAAGCAGAACAAATAGTGAATTTGGTGTTGATTAGGCCGTTGTGTTGCTCAATGTTTAAAAGATGGCATCAGCAGGAATTTGGCTAATGTAAAAAGAAGTAAACAAGCACTGCTGTAACTAGATTTACATCTCTCTGGGAAGAGTGGTGTGAATTTGACACTTTCTTCTTGACCCTGTAAACTGGAATCAATATAGTGTGGATGCTGCTTTTTCCATAAAAAGGCTAAAATATTTTTCAACTTGGTGGCAAACTATGTATAGCCTGTGTTTCTGGTGACTGTCCATATTAATTATCTAAATGTAACAGAGGAGCCAGTTTCACAGTGTTTTTAGCCATATAAATAGGCTTCCTGCTATACCTGCCATAGGCAGAAAGAGGTTGGGGAAAATTAATCATTTAAATGAACTGGTTGCATTTTTTTATATACGAAAGTTGTTGCACTATGTATTGTTTCATTACTTGTTTAGAAATCATGCTTATTTTTTTTTAAGATTAAATGAAAGTTTCTTATTCACATGAGCTTGGGTGACATTGTTTAGTGACACCAGTTAAGGCACTTTTCTCAAAGTACCAAAAGTACCATATTTCAAGGTGTTGGTTTTTCCACTGGAGTAAAACCTGGTACCCATATCAAATGACATCACACATGAGGTGGGGCATTTTGTTCTGAATTTGAAAAATAGCTGTAGCTGTAAATTATAGGGCTGGTAGATGTGCAGTATTAATACCAGCATCACATGTTATGCACATGCAATTCTTATGTCACCAGTCAGCTAGATTCAGATCAGGCCTTTTCGTACTTTAAAAAAAATTTTGATCTGTCATGCCATCTTGATTTTGATGTATCTGTTCTTCTGACCACATCATTTACTTTTTATTGTTGCTTTCTGAGATCATCTTTTCAAGGCAGGATTATTATGTTTGCTTATGCAAATAGCGACAAAGAAAGCATTTCAAGTCCTACCCCAAAGTACTGACGTACCAAAGAAGTGCCCCAGCTGGTTTGGAACTTTTGGTACTGGTACTCGACCAGAATCAGTGAAAAACGGAAAGTTACGGTACTTGGTGCAGTGAAGAAGTGCTCTTAGCCTAACTCCCATGTCTTTGGACTGATAGAACAACAAGGGAGAACTGTAAACTCTGAAGGCTGGATTCAGTCTGCTGACACTGGACATGTGAGGCAGCAGGGGTACCCGCTGAGCCGCCATGCTGCTCGGTCTGTTTGTAACACACTTTCATTTGATGATGTGAATTGTTACTTGCACACTGAAGAAATTTAACCTCATCTTGCGAAAGACTATATTATAAATATGAGCATTTAATTCATATTTACGTCATCTAATGATCTTTGCAGTATGTATATGTTGACTTTTGGATACAGTCCTTAACTGTTCTCACCTATCAGCTACATTGTGCAAGACCTAATGGAGACAGACTTGTACAAACTGCTGAAGACTCAGCAGCTCAGCAATGACCACATCTGCTACTTCCTCTACCAGATCCTTAGAGGCCTCAAGTATATACATTCAGCTAATGTGTTACACAGAGACCTCAAGCCCTCCAATCTTCTAATCAACACCACCTGTGACCTCAAGGTAAGAATTCCAGGTAACAGGGTGTAGACCATGTAGATCACACAGCAATGGTGTGTCATTCATATAAACTAACAAATGGAGTGTCTGACATTCTTTCTGCTGGAAAGCAGTATATAGCAGGATGCTGCAGTAAAGTTTAAGGTAGGAAAAAACTGAACCGTTTAGACAGAAACATTTAAGGTTGAATTACTTGTTTTTACACCATTTATATCCTGGCAGCTTAGTACTGAATTATGTTTTGGTGTCTTACCTAACATAAGAATGAATTTCATAATGTCATTAGATTGAGTGATGCAACACATGGGTTTTGTTTCTATAAATAAATCGGCTACCAACAGTAAAGTAGAATCAAAGTATGCATTAGTTTCTAATTCATTAAGACTTTGGTAAGTTTGTTTTGCACCAATGCTGAATTAGATTCTGTAGGTCATTGAGCTTTCACTGGGTTCAAATTGGCCAAGCAGAATTAAAGGAATATCCAGTGGTACTTTTGATCAAGCTGATTTGGTGTCTGCTTCATTCCATCTTTATTACCATCTCTCTCTTACCTGCTAGATCTGTGATTTTGGATTGGCTCGGATAGCTGACCCAGAGCACGATCATACAGGCTTCTTGACAGAGTATGTGGCGACCCGTTGGTACCGTGCTCCTGAGATTATGCTCAATTCCAAGGTACTACTTTGAGCATTATTTTCTACATGCCAAACATACTGTTATGTCCTTCTTGTATATTGTCTATGTATATGTTTTGAAATTCAATATTCTAAGTGCCCAAATTCTCAGACTAATAGTTCTAATAGATGTTGTCTTTGCATCCTGTTCAGCTCTTCCCCAACATTAGGTTCTTTTTCTGGGACTGGTTAGGGTGCATTACTGGTTACTGAAATGAAACCGTACTTTAGAAAATTACAGTAAAAGGGTTCATTGTGCCATTTCTCACATTGTACACAAGACTTTTGTGAAAATTAGAGAAAGTTCAGTACATCTCAAAATTCTCATCTGCAGTATAGTTTTTGTGGACTTCTGAATCCATTTTTTGGGTTAAATTTAACTAAGATTTTTCTTTTTTATGCTCAATCCATAGACAATCTCTAACTGAACTACTCACCACCCCCAGAGTAGGTGGGTCTGGGTGTATAATGCAGTTGGTTAGAAATTTGTGCCTATATCTGGGAGGCCGTGGATTCAGATACCACAGCTGGCAGTGTAATCATACCATCGAGCGCCTGAGCAAAGCCCTTAACCCCAATTTCTCCAGGGACTCTGGCTGACCATGTTCTCTACTATTCAGTTGTATGTTACTTTGGATAAAAGTGTCTGCTGAATAAATCAATGTTAATGCAATGTAAATCTCTAGTGGGAAATTCTAGTACCATGGCATATAAAGTGCAGGAGTGCAAGGGTAGTGCAGGTAGTACAGAGAAAGTCAATGTTACACAGACATGGTTAGATGAGTGGGACTACTGATTATTTACATGCTTTATCTAGCCTAGTCCTACATAGGCTCTAAGAGAGCTGTCCAATTACGTTTGGCAGGAATGACAGTGGTCCTGTTGGGAGGAAGCGGTATACCGTCTTATAGGCTTTGGGAGAAAGTGCTTCCCGGCATATCATGGAGTGATGGATATGTCATTGTGCAGGGGTAGGACAGAATGGTTCATGATGGGTGATATCTTTACTGTTGCCCTCCTCCTGGAGATTGGCCATTCATTGATACATAATGTTGCTTCCCCAGAAGACCAAAGCTTAGGAAATTTCATTCATTGCTATGGACTCAGAAGATCCCTTGTAGCTTTTTGCACACATAAGACCTCCAGAGTGGCTTCCTCTGGCTCCCCTTGTTATGGTGCGTCTGATATTAGTCAAGTGCTTCAAGTGGATCCCAAGGTGCTTTTTTGATCACAGCACCCCCTCATCTTTTCTCTTGGTGGGCAGTGGTCTCACAGGCTCCCAGGAACATACAAAGCCTCCACAATGTGGCACACTGTCTTAAAGCATCACATGCTACGTGTTAGGTAGCACATGACCCAGGACACTGTGGGTGTCCCATCTTGCATTTCTGCAGATTATTCCGCAATCGGATCAGCTGGTTGCTCTATTTGCTACTTTTACTGACACCATTGTAAAAAGCAACCAATAAGTCTTAGAATGTAAAATAATATATAAATGGTGCGAATAACCAAGCAGTGTATACAGCAATCCATGCTAGAAAGCTAATGAATTTGTCATTTGTACTCCCTTAGGGCTATACCATGTCCATTGATATTTGGTCAGTGGGGTGTATCCTGGCTGAGATGCTCTCCAACAGACCCATTTTTCCAGGGAAGCACTACCTGGACCAGCTGAACCACATACTGGGTAAAACAGAGTGGGCCCACCTGGATACGGTGTTGAGAATTACAGCACAATCTGTCAGTTTGTACTGATGCAGTATGTCACTGATTTTGTCCTGCCAGGCATCTTGGGCTCCCCTTCTCAAGATGACCTGAACTGCATCATTAATATGAAGGCCAGGAACTACCTACAGTCTCTTCCCCCAAAACCCAGTATTCCATGGATTAAACTGTTTCCCAAGGCAGACAACAAAGGTACCTGCACCATTCTCTATTGAAAAGAGGAGAGTCTATGCTTTTATGTTTCTATTTCCATACTTCCTTTGTCCATTATATACTCTAATTTAAAATTGAACCTAAATGAACCCGAACCTTTACTTCCCAAGTAAGGCTTCTCAGGTGAATTGTATTCAAACATGCACACATACTAATGCCAAAAAGATTTCTTTGAGTATGCAAATATGGACACACTTTTGTAACAGATTCTGATGGAACACATCGCCAAAGCAGTTTAATTTTATACTGTGGTACTTTTTTTAAGTACATGTTTAATTATGTGGAGCTGTTGTGTGCTTTTAAATTGTAAATGTCATTTATGCATTAAATTACGTAAAAAATAATAATAAAACAAGTGTTCCTTTTGTGAGCCTTGAATAGCATGAAATATTTGAGTAGGGGGTGATTTCTTACAGCTACCAGCAGGGGCCACTATATAGCAACACATTGCACAGCGTTTTAGTTATTCTGATGCTAATATGAAGACATGCTGCTGTTCACCATGTATGTGCTGTGGGCAGATTTTCATTGTCTTTGTATATTTTATCAGCCCTGGATTTGCTGGACCGGATGTTAACCTTTAACCCCAACAAGCGCATTACGGTGGAAGAGGCTCTGGCCCACCCTTACCTGGAGCAGTACTATGACCCCTCGGATGAGGTGAGACTAACCTTTTTTTGTCCTTATTTCTTCTATTGTGATGTTTTGTAAATTTAGCATTCTATCACCGCCTAGTGAATGTCTGTATGTTTTGGTAGCGCCGCATAAGGAATGTTTCAATTTTGAATCGCTCTGTTTAGTTTGCCTTGACACTTTTTCCAGTCCAAGTCAGAAAACTCTTCCATTTGCCTTTATGTGCCCACTTAAAGTCCAGTTAATTTATTGGATAATGTTTTGTGTGTGCGTTAAATGAGAAGCAGTACTTTCCTAACTTATCAGCCATTATAAAGCAAAGATGCAGTAAACCAGTAATAAATCATTCCTTGAAGCCAAAGAACACATACATGTTAAAGAATGTTCTGCATATATTATTGAAAAAATAATGCCTCATCTAAAATGGCTGTAGCTTTTTATGCAACTGTTTGCTTTTGCCTTCCGCCTGATTGGTCAGTAGTGTGTGAAGGCATGAGCAACTCTCAGCAGGCATGCTTGCAGCACCATTTCCACCAGTGCTGCTTATGTCTGGGCTGCTTTTGCAAAACTATTCCTTTTTGCTTTTTTCAAGTTTATTAAATACTGAAAATAACCACTTGATGTTGTACAGGTACCACATTATAATCGCTGCATAATCATGATTGCTTTTGTTAATCTAGCAGTTGTTCTATGACTTGTGCACTAAACTAACTGACTTTAATGTGTGTCTACATGCAGCCGGTTGCAGAGGAGCCTTTCACGTTTAACATGGAGCTTGATGACTTGCCCAAGGAAAAATTAAAGGAGCTGATTTACGAGGAGACTGCACGTTTCCAGGCAAATTACCAGGGGTCCTGAGTGACCAATAGAAGGATAGGAAACTGGGGTGATGGGAATGAAAGGGAATGAGGAGTTGAGGTGAAGGGTGGGATTCCCAAGGACTCCCAGAAAGAAAACATACAGTAAGATACATGTATGACCCACTTGGAGACACCCCAGCTCGTGTTTCTGTTCAACCAAAATAGGTTCTTTGAAAAACGATCAAATCTTTCCTGTATTATTTAGCATAATATCTAACTTTAAAATTAGTTATACTTTCTGGGATTCATAAACCTGGACAAGTATTGCTCTTTTAAAGACTGAATGTTAAATGGTACTTTCAGTCTTCAGAGAACTGCCCTTTAAGATTATATCTAATCAAATAAATGGCAGGTCTTTGACACACAAATCAATATTTTAATATTCATGAAATGCCTAAACAAATCTGATGTATTGCATGCATAGTATTTGTTCTATAACTTAAAGCAAGATAAAACGCGGTCTTACAACTGTGCATATTTTCAGCTTTGAAGACAACAGCAAAGCAGAAAAGGCTTCAAACAATTATTAAAAAATGTATTAAACGTAATGTTTAATGGATAACGTTGTATGAGAGAAGTCATGTCTTCAATAGGTTTCCTCTGTCATAGCTCTGTAATTCAACGGTTTAACTGTTGTTGGTATGTGTTGTTGGTTCTTCCTTCGACTGGCCTTTTCACTTTTCTCCATCCATGCCCTTTATTCCCCCCTGTGTCTTGCAGTCCTCCCCAGCTCTCCCCGGGCTGTGCCCTGTCACCCATCGTGCATATTGCTGTATGGACCCTTCTGTCTGTTTTTATTTCTTCACAGAAGGGGCATTGTTGGTCTGTAAACGTAGGCATAATTTTGTTTACATTTTAAGAATAACTGTTGTGACTTGCGGTTTATGGCCAGACTTTTTTTAGGTTTATGGAATTTAAATTGAGTCTAAAGTACTTGTTCATCATTTTACCGTTTAAAGAGATGAAATTTCTATTTTATGGTCTTTTATATGTTCAAGTTTGGTTGGAATATTTGTTAGTCACATGGTCCCTGTGTTATGTTCATTGGACGGGATATGGTGAGACACTTTACTGTTGCCCTAACTGCCTTTCAAATTGGTGTATCTTCCCCTTTTCATTCCACTTTTCCTCTTTCAGAAAGTCACTCGCCCATCTATGTATTTTAAAAATCTAACCCGAACCCCAGCCTTTGCTCTGTTTTGTGTTCTTTCCCTGTCATTGTCCCAAATATGGTGTTTCTCTCCCTTTGTCCTTACATTTCAGGGAGTTTTTGTGTAAATATTCTTACCCTTTTCGTTGGCTTGGCCAGCCAGGTCTATGATTATTTATTAAATGACGGTTGTACCTTTTAAGAGGATGTCTTGCTCACAGTTATCTTCTGTATTTCATTTTTTTTAATGGTTTGATTGTACTAGTTGTGGGAGAAGTTGCGCCTGTTGTAAAGCCTTGAGCAGCAGACATATCTTTGATCTGTCACTGACTCCTACATCACATTTATCTTTCTCACCCAATCCTTCAACCTTTAATCAGCATTCCCCTTACAGCGCTCCTGTTCCCAGTACACCCCAATGAGCTTTGCTACTCCACCACATCTGCTAAAACGGGGAGTCTGTACCACATTGCTACGCCATTGTGTTGTTACCCAAAGCTCACAGATATGCTTTGTTGTTGGAAGTACTGTCCTGTCACATCTGCATCTCGACTTCAATGTTTCTGAAAGGGCTCACATAACGGCTGTGGTAATAAAGTCCATATCTGTTTAGGCTTGCCTACTTTGTGAATATTTGTAAGATGCCTATGTTAATGACATTTTATATGTGAGATTTGATATTGTATTCTCAAATTTATAAAGTAAATATTAAACACCCATTGACAGTTTGTGAAGGTTTGCAGTTGCTTTCTGTTAAGATGACATGTACGGTCTGTTGCTCGTTTCAGAAAATGCCTCATCTTTCTACATGTTGGGGAATTTTCCATGGTGAGGCAGTTGTGTAATATAACTAGTGATAATGTGATGCAAAAAAATAGAAATTGAAGCAAATCGGGATCTCGCATGGCAATGGTACGTACTGTTTTTGCATATTAGGCAGCCGCAATTATCGTTGTTTGAAAACAGATTTCCTTAAAGGGACCAGATGCTGATTAGTTGTCTTTTTTGCTAGTTCCCTGATAAAGTGCTGCATACATAATAAAAGTAATGATGAACAGTGTCTGACATCTAGAATTTTACACTGGTGAAAAACATGAATGAATCGAACTGTTCTTGTAATCTGTAGTTAAAGTATATGGAATGCGTATAGGTCATCAACCTTTTTTTTGTTTGTTTGTTTTTGAGTTGCTGTTATTCCTGTGTATATTGTTAAATTGGTGAAGCTTTGGCGTTTTTTTATTACGGAAAAGGGACTTGATTTTTTTTTTCCCTCTTTGTTTTGGGTATAATAAAAGCCAACATTTTGTTTCAGACAATTTTTTTTCTAAATATTAAAATGGAATTATTTTAAAATTATGAAATACTCAGATTAATAGAAAATGTATACAGAATATGGGTATTATGATAAACAGAAGTTAAATAAAATTTCCATTCTGAATATTATTTTCCTCTCTCCATTGTTTTATTGTGTCGTTGCTAGAAAAAGAACTACCTGCTAGTTGAATGAAACAAATTTTCTTTAGTGTCTATAAAATGCTGTAGAAAGTGTCAAGGCCAGAACCAGGTAACGTGCTTTGGCACTTAAAAGCATAGGCCTATATGAAGCTTTTCATACATGGTGTGGTTGCTTAGCCTTTAACATGGCAAGTATGTACCAAAAAGTTTAGAATACGGCATGATTTATTTCCTGTTGGATTAATCGTTACCAGCAACTTGCCGCACAAGTTGTCTTTTCTGCGAAATAGTTAACTGTCCAAGTCATCTATTGTGTCTTAAAGGATTTATGGAATCACTTTCTTTCAACTGAAAGCCTGCTCTATAAATTATTACATTCTTTAGAGATTTAACAATTTGTATGTTTATTAACCCTCTGAATTATAATATAAAACAAGCCTTCTGAGGTGGACTGTGTACCATATCTGATTTGTCTCGCGCACACACTCTCTGCTTAATTAAAATTAATTTCACAACACTTGCTTGAGCTTCTCCCATCAAGCAGGCATATCAGATCAATCTGTATGCTACAAATAGACCAAAAAAACTTTTTTCAAACTGCTATAAATTTATTGAACTTGTACATCTTCTCAATCTGAAATTGTTTTCATTGATCATGTACAATTAATGTAGATAGTGTGTAATGACTGTTTACTAAAATGCAATAATATATACTGCTGTGCATTTATGCAGTAATAATCCATCCTGGTTACTTTAACATATATGGCATCTTGCCAATATTTTGAACATATATGATTACTCAATTTTTAGTTATATATGAACTGTTTGAATTTTAAATGCAACGTGAGGTTGATGCGAGTAATTTCGTTGCATTCCTCAATGAAGAAGTACTTAAATACATCTGTTTTTAAAAGCGTCATTTATTTTTTATATGTAGACCAGCATATGCAATGCTTAAATACACTGCTCAAAAAATTAAAGGAACGCTTTTTACTCAGAGTATAGCATCAAGTCAGTTAAACTTCTGGGATATTGGTGTGGTCAATTAAGTAGCAGATGGGGTTGTCAATCAGTTTCACCCGCTTTGGTGTTAAAGATTTTAGCAACAGGTGCACTAGTGGGGCAGCAATGTGATGACCCCCAAAACAGGAATAGTTTAACAGGTGGAGGCCACTGGCATTTTTCCCTCCTTCCCTTTTCTGACTGTTTTTTCACTAATTTTTCATTTGGCTAAGGTCAGTGACCTTACTGGCATAATGAGTCAATACCTGGACCCTACAAGGGTTGCACAGGTCGTCCAACACCTCCAGGATGACGCATCAATGTGTGCATTGCCAGACGATTTTCTGTGTCTCCCAGTGCAGTCTCAATGGCATGGAGGAGATTCTAGGAGACAGACTCTAGGAGAGTTGGACAGGCCCATAGAAGATCCCTAACCCATCAGCAGTACCGGTATGTGCTCCTTTGTGGAAGGAGGAACAGGATGAGCACTGCCAGAGCCCTACAAAGTGATCTCCAGCAGGTCACTAGTGTGAATATCTCTTACCAAACAATCAGAAATATACTTCATGAGGGTCCGATGTCCGCTAGTAGGCCCTGTGTTCACTGCCCGGCACCATGGAGCTTGATTGGCATTTGCCATAGAATACCAGCCACTGGCACCCTGTGCTTTTCACAGATGAGAGTAGATTCACCTCCAGGACATGTGACAAACCTGAAAGGGTATGGAGATGCCATGCAGCAGACATATCTTTATACTACCTGTAACATCGTTCAGCATGACCGGTTTGGTGGTTGGTCAGTGATAGTCTGGGGAGGCATATCCATGAAGGACACACAGACCTCTACAGGCTAGACAACGGCACCTTGACTGCTATTAGTCGTCGGATGAAGCCCTTGGACCCATTGCCAGACCCTATGCTGGTGCAGTGGGTCCTGGGTTCCTCCTGGTACATGACAATGCCTGGTCTCATGTGGTGAGAGTATGCATGCTGTTCCTGGAGGATGAAGGAATTGATACTATTGACTGGGCTCCACGCTCACCTGACCTAAATGCAATAGAACACTTCTGGGTCATTATGCTTTGGTCCATCCAACACTGTCAGGTTGCACCTCAGACTGTCCAGGTCCTCAGTGATGCCCTGGTTCAGATCTGGGAGGAGACCCCCCAGGACACCATCCGTCGTCTCATTAGGAGCATGTCCCAGTATTGTCAGGCATGCATACAAGCACATGGGGGCCGTACAAACTACTGAGTATGATATTGAGTTACTGCAATGAAATTTTGGCAAAATGGACTAGCCTGCCGCATCATTTTATCACTTTGATTTTCGGTATGTCTGAATTCAGCCCTCTGTAGACTGATAATTTTCATTTCAATCAAACAATATGGCATCCTTTCATTCCAAACACATTACCCATCCACATACCTATCCATATCAGTATAGATATCCAGCACGATTTTTTTTTCCACTGAGATCTGATGTGTTTTCTAAGTATTCCTTTAATTTTTTTGGGCCATGTACTTCTTTGTACAATGGGAACTGAAAAAAATAAGTGTTATATAAACTAAACTTTACAGCATGTTAGACTTTCTATACGCCAGCGCACGCAAATCGGGTAGGCATGCAGATCGGGTAATGACAGCCCTATCTGTTCACAGTAAGCAGAGGTCTCTAGCTGTATATGCTTTACTACACTGGCCTGTTGCCTTTTCCCCAGATCATAAACCATTGAGCATAATGTGAACCATCTTTGAGGGTATGTCTGTGCATTTGGCACACATGTTGAATTTGTACTTCTGGACAACAGTAAGTGTCCTCTACAAAGCTCGTGTACTTTGTGCATTGGAGGCCCCTTGGTAAAAGAGTCCTGGTAACATAGATTGGCCTCTGTGATGGTCGATTTGATTTTAGGTGTCTGTTTAATCCGCAAAGAATTTGCATGTTCTCCCTCAGCCAGCACTGGTTTCTGTTGGATACACTGAATACTTGTGAATATATCTATATAAATAAATAAATGCATCGAAAAAACATGCATAGTATTTTCCAATTCGATAGTGTTTACAATATCTAATTTAAACCTTTTTAAAACCTGTTCCCTTAGTAAATTCTGTGTAGCGCTTTATATGACACTTTAACTTTGTTATGCAGTACTTATTTTGGATATTATATGCGTTTTTCCATTTGAATATAATTAATCACTTCTTATATTATACGATTATATCACCAGGGCGGTTCAAATCCATTTCAACCATTCCCAGTTTTCGTGTCATACAGTGAGCCAGTAGTATAGAGTTGAAAATGTAAAAAGTGTTCTGATTGTTCACCTTTCATTCACGCTCCTTCGCTGAAAATGCTGATTGGTCAGCGGACCGTTTGCGTGACGTAATTGCGTTTAGGAGATCAGCCTGAATTCATGTTGTAAACAAACCAGGGCTCTGCGGTGGTGTCATGTTTTGGTTTCGCTAGCTCTGCAAGTACGTTGATTATATATATATTTTTTTGCTCAATTTTAGATATTTAAAATTATACCCTGAAAGGCGGTCTCGCATAGTTGGATATAGTGAGAAGTAAAACGGAAAAAGCCGATTTTAAAATAGCTAGTTACTTAAACTACTAACGTTAGCAAGTATCTTATTCTGTTTTTACAGCTGAATAACTATGCATATTAATAAATTATACGCTTATGTGGTTAGCTAAACCTACCTGTAAATAGGTAGCTAATTCGTTATTATTTTAATAAGAACGAAGCTATGAAATACAGTTACACTTCCGTATACCGTTTTATCAATTGTGTTAACTGAAGTAAGTCTAATATAGATGAAAGTCAAAACAAACGCAACTCGGAATTAGCGGTGGAATAAACAGATTCGTGTACTGTTTGTTAAAGCTCAGGTTTTAGGTAAGTTGCTGAATTTCCAAGTATGTTTTACTTAATGTTATTACATATACAGTTGTTTAAGGCGAGCTTAAATCAAGCGGCAGTGTTTGTGGAATTCTGGTACAAAGGTTATGTTTCGCTGTTGCTGCAGTCACACTAGTATCTATATTTGATTGCAACTCTGCTCGTTTTTCTGTTTTGCATTTTTGCCTTGTCAACTTGTTCAAAAGAAGCTCTCAAAAATAGAACAGCAGATAGTCTCCAGAAAAACAGACAAGATGGTATTTAAAACATGCCACTTGATAGGAAGGGCCTTTCTGAACATAACGCACGTCTGACTTTATCTTTATCTCCTGTGTTTGTTGTATTGTTTTTTTTTCAGCGTTTCCGTGTTTGTGTCACCCGGGGGGGAAGGGGGGGGGGTGACTTGTACGTTAGCGTACTTTTGTAGACTTTATTCTCTTGTGGCTTTTCAGTTATACTGTACTTACATTCTGTCCTTATTTGTTAATGGTTCGTCCTATGCTGGTTCTGTTTCAGACATGGTGAAACTGACCAAGGCAAAGACTTTCCAGGCATATTTAGATTCATGCCATCGTAGGTATGCCTGTGTGCACTGTCGTGCTCATTTAGCCAACCACGATGACCTCATTTCCAAGGTAAACATTAGCAAGGCAGCGGAAGCAGTGTGCACCTTATTCCAGTGAAAATCTATCGCTTACAGGAATTTTATAGTTTGCAGTTGCGATTACTATTACTATTGTTTTATTCAACAATGAAAGGAAAGAAAATTGTAAATGTATTTCAGCTATTTGTAATTTGATTATCAATTAGTGATTTTATTGTACATTACTGTTATACTGTTGCTTTTTCTTACTGCATTTCTTGGTATTCACGTGACCATTATCTTTGTGTCTCAGTCTTTTCAGGGCAGTCAAGGACGAGCGTACCTCTTCAATTCAGTGTGAGTTTCCACTTTACTTTTCCTTTCTATGTGAATGCATTTTTCTGTGGGTTGTTATTTCATGAAAACACGGCTTTAAACAGCAGTGCTGGACACAGAGAGCCGGGCTGGCACAGTGGTGGTTAAGGCTGCATGGTGGTATGTGGGCTCTTTTCAGGGTAAACGTGGAATGTGGTCCGGCAGAAGAGAGAGTCCTTCTCACGGGTCTCCATGCCGTAGCAGACATCTACTGCGAGAGATGCCATACTACACTAGGCTGGAAATATGTAAGAAAGCAGTACAATATTACTCAATCTCACTAACACAGTATAGATGTGGAGAAGTCATTCTGTATATTCAAGTGCAGTTCTGTGTTTAGTCTGCGGGTTCTGCAGTAGTATTGCGAATTCCATGTATTCCCTGATTTTCTTGTTTTTTTCTTCCCCCACAGGAACAGGCATTTGAGTCAAGCCAAAAGTACAAAGAGGGAAAGTTTATCATTGAGGTATCCCACATGATCAAAGACAATGGCTGGGACTGAACTTAGCATCTGAACCTTTTATGTGCTCAGGCTGCCGGAATGAGACAAGGACATTCAAAAATTTGCAGTCACTGAATTATAACTAGCGAATAGCTGTCTACAAATGGTCAACTGATTCAGTCACCTGTGATTGAGCCACTTTAAGTTCCCTGCTTGTGTCTTACCAACTAGCTGCTTTTCAATTTGCTGCATACTGTGTGTGATGATTTTTAATATCTTCCCAATTAATTGTCCTTCCTACTGCTATTTGAGGAATGAGGGTTGGACAAGGAACAAATGCTGCAGGATAGTTGCATCAGCATCAATATATAATAATTTTAGCAAATGGAGTGATGCATTTTTTAGCCTTGAGGTCCCCATTAGTTTGTATGCTTTACCACATGAAAGCAAAGGTATTAGTGTAATTTGTCAGGTTTGGATAGTGCTATGGATTACATGTGATTATATGACAGATTTCCAAGGTGTATTTTAGGTGAACAATCAAATACAGATTTTTTTTAGTCTGTTTATGCACTTTGTATTAGTTGTGTTGTGTATAAATGTGTATGTGGATATATGTATATGTGAAAGTTTTGCAAGGACACTATTTGAGCATAGTGTAACATGTATCATGAATCCATGAATTACTTTGTATGTACAGGTGTTTTTTTAAAACTGTCATTTATTAGTGATTTGTGAAACTGCTTTAATTCTCGGTATAATAAAAATTGCTATACTCATCTCTTTTTGTGGCTACTGCCTACTGAACATTTTCTTTCCATTAAATATTACTGAGATACTTACATTTTGCAAGGCTTATATGGTTTGAACACATAGCCTTTCCCATGATATTTTTCTACATATGATGGAATTTGTTTCCCATTTAAACTGTACAACAGTTACCTCCCTGCGCTAACACTTTTACAACTGGGGACACTGGGTGCAGCAAGTATTAGAGCTTGTTCTTAAGTATCTGATGTAATCATGCCAAATAAAGGCATGCTGTAAAATGGCTATTTAGTAACTATTTTAATATTCCAAAAATACAGCAACCTTAAATGATAGTACTGTTAGGTGTCTTGACAGTAATGTACTTTATATGAAATTTGTCAAGACCCAAAAATTGTAGTATGGCATTTAAATAATGAAATAGTGCCGTAAGTTGTAACAACATGTAGCACTTGCAAAGCTATTCCAGAATTATGGTTGAAGATTTCTACCAAAGTTTAATTATATCACTACAAAAGATTATTCACATGAATCTTTTTTTTATTTGGAGGCATGCAATGCATTTCAGATCAGTTGTGTGGTCTGCATTAACATCTCATGAATAACTAGAGACACTGATTTCCTTAGACTACTTCAAGAGGGTCCCTGTCTTTCTGTGATAATCTAATTGACACGGATTCAGGCAAATGCACCGCCAGCCTTTCCCTGAGTACAGACAAAAAGCCACGCTCGCTGTTGCTATGGTCACAGAGGATCACACTTGTTCCTGCAGCAACAGTATCCAGGACCTCGTGATGTGACATCTCCCCTATGAGTAAGAAATACTGACGAGTCAGGCTATTGTAGATGTAGATTCATAAACTGCATATAACATGCATATACATTATTAAAGTCAAATTGCGAATATAGCTCTGAAATTTAACAGATAAGCTTTGATAATGTATAGCTACCTGTTATGCAGAGGTCTGCCTTCACTCCTTGCAGAACTGAGCTTCCTGATCCAGCGCAAACCGCCACAGTGCTAACTGTAGACTCTAAAAAATAGAGTACAGTAATCTTCAACTAATGTAAGGGGGGGACATACTGCTCTTGTGATTAGTGTGTAATGCATGATTTAGTCTTACAAATGCATGTATACAGGGTAGGGGCACATAGTTAATGAGTGTGAGGTGGATGCTAGCTGGTTGCTTAGGAACATCACACTAGCAGAAAGCTTCATTACGACTTATGAATGCAACAATGCAATCTTGAATGAAGTGACAGCATAAAGCCAGATCCAAGTCTAAGTTACACAAGTACTGTCGGTTGGGTAACTGAGGATTTCCTGGTGGCACTAATTTTAAAATCACAAAAAAATGAGTAATACTGAAATCTACTGATTTAACCCCAAAAATACCTAAGTCCTGCAAGAAACAATGACATTATAGAAGCTTCCATGTAATTGTACCAAAAATCAAACATGTACATAAAATTTTAAATATCAACAAAACAACCGCACACTTGCTGCAGGCTGAATATGCATGGAAAAACTTGCCAAGTGTTTGCTGGGCACCAAGAGCCAGTCTCACATGACTCAATCCCAAGTGAGCTTTGACTCGATCGACTGCTGCTGCTACAGAAATAGGCTCATCCAAAATACTCCGTCTTCCCTGCCCACAACCAGGGAGTGGTGGCTTAAAAAAAAATGAGAGGTGCAAATTACATCTGAAGCCTGCTGTATACATAAGACAGCAATACGGTTTGCGTGACAATTCAAAGGTGGAGTAACAATTACAGCAAAGAACTTGTGTACCTTGCTGGCTGGAAGAATGTTGAGACTTTGATAAGCCAATAAGTGCTTTGACAGTATTTGGACAACACCAGTCAGCTCCGAGTCCATACAGGACATGCTCACACTGTACGTGTCACTGTCTGGTCTGAAGAAACAATAAGGGGATGGTGATAGAAGAAAAGAAACAATATACACCAATTACAGTGAATACTAAAATAAATTACTATATTATAAAAAATGCAATGAAAACAAAAGCACCTGGTAGCATTGAACTTAAAGGTGCGTCCTGCCTCTTGTTCCTTTAATTCAGCGAGAACTGTGTTTAGTTCTTCATGGTTTCGGACTGTAAATTCCAGCACGTGACAGACAGGTGCACTACTGACAGCCTGATGGAGTACTGACACACTGCCACTACCTGGAAGAAAGAAATACCTATCATCACTATAAAAGCAGAGGAGAATAACATTCAGTTCACACATTTTACTGCTATAACTACAGAAAACTTATATACAAAAGTAGATATCTGTCATGTATCAACACATACCATTAATGCACATACCATGAATGCACTTTTTGGTATACAGTTCTTAACTACTTCTCCCAAAAAAAAAATATAATAAATAAACGTAAAATAAAAAAAAATAAAAAAACTATCACAGGTGTATTTTTATTGACTGCTTACCACTCATTTCTAATGACAAACCCTT
Organism: Mormyrus hasselquistii; assembly: GCA_026779605.1. Classification (NCBI taxonomy): domain Eukaryota; kingdom Metazoa; phylum Chordata; class Actinopteri; order Osteoglossiformes; family Mormyridae; genus Mormyrus; species Mormyrus hasselquistii. The sequence continues at coordinate 32,766,358 of JAODKE010000101.1, read as the reverse complement.
CATTAGTATTAGGAATGAGATAAGTCATGCATCACTTTAAGACCTACACTGGCTCATTTTTAAGATCCAGTGTCACACTTTTCAAGGATGTTTTGAAGGAAAGGACATCCTTCCATGCAGTTTTCAGGACACCCATGTACATGCATACCAAGTGCTAATAAGATTGTGCCAGAAAGAGTAACAGTGATTATAAGATTAGAAGGTGTCATGTGATATTTTCCTTGTCCTGTTCACATACACAGTATGTTGAACGGGTTTGACTTCAGCAGCCCCCACCCTTCCATATGTTTATTATATTGCATCACCAGACAATCTGATTACAACAGATAATAATATAGCCTGTAAATGGCTGAGAAAGTGTGCCAAAAGTTTGGGACTACTCAGAGTATTCAAAGAAAGGTATGGGACCCAGTAATATATAGAACACAAACGTGCAAGTAACCAGCACCACAAAATATGGAAGATAAAGAGGAAAATGTTTCATACATACAAGCATGATTTCTAGGATGGGCCGATCCACGTTTTTTGTTCCGCTCCAATATCCGATATAAAACAGCTCTTTTTACTTTTAATTTTTATACAATAAATATATTTATACTTTATATTAGTAATTTTTAAAGCTAGTAAATAAAGATAAATGTATCCCAAAAAATATTTAATTAGGCTATTAGAAAGATACATAATTAACCACCTCATTTGTACATCTTTTAAGTATTCTTGAGGCATTTGCAGTTGTCTGAATATCTTCCAACCGAGAATTTGCAAGTGGCAAATGCTTAAAATGCCCCACAATTTTTCTCCCTCTGGCAGCAGCGTCACTTAGATTTTGCTGCAATAGCAGCGCTCGTGTATCACAAGCTGTAGCGAGTGCACAAAACAGCCCAAGCTGGTGACTCCCAAATCATTTATATGCTGCATTTTTCAACTATTATAACATCTATGCAGCACACTTGAATACTTCATTTTTGCATACATTTAGAGAAGAAAGGTGTACCAGATATTTACAGCGCCCAGGATCTCTCTAGGAGAAACTCCCCAGAAAGCAAAATTCGTGGTTACTATGTGTACTGTATCTTTAAGTGTCTTTTTCTTACCCACTCCTCCAATCAGCCAGTCGTTGATTCCACCTTTCACACTATCCAATGAAGTGTGGGGAGAGTAAACTGCAATTCCTGCTTCAAGTGCCCGAATGGCTAACTGTTGTTTCCAGTCCTTCTGAGCTAATCGTTTAAATGGTCGAAATAGTGGGGGGTGATATGAAATAATGAGGTCACAGCTCATATCTTCTGCCTCCTCCATGACGGCCATTGTCAGGTCATTAGTCAACAAAATGGTTTGGATTGGATGAGGTCTACTGGGTTCGACCAAGAGACCAACATTGTCCCATGGTTCAGCTAACGACAATGGAGCTAGCTGCTCCAGCACTCCCAAGACATCAGATAAAGTCATAGTTATATGGGACTGAATAGAATGACAGGAGGCAGACGATACTGAAAAGAAATCAGGAAATGGCACTAAACAAAGAGAGCAATGACAAGATTTAAAACTAGAAATGTGTGTGAAAGACGTACAATATTTTGAATACAATAATGGGAATAAATAGAAAGGCTGGGGTAAGAAAACTTTGGCAGAAACTGATAATGTACGAAAGAATAAGGGATTATGCGGGAATGACCAAAGAGTGGCATTGACCAGTCTGGGTGCCAGTCGAAACAGTCTCATAGAGGCTTTCAACCATCCACCAGGCATCTGTTTGGATTCCTGTGTACAGCATAAAAGAGAAAAGTCTGGCATTAAACCAAGAGCCTGGACAAACATTTGGTTGACAGTTTTCTAATTAATCACACAAAGTACATTATATACCCCATGAAATACCATCAACTAAAATGGAACATTAATGTAGGATCTGGTTTTATATTTTAATATGAGTTAGTGCGGTTTAGGCAAAAAAATATCTAAAACTGGCTAAAAACAAGAATTTGCCTATAGGATGTTGAAAAAATGCCGGCAATATTACAGAATTTAATTTCTCTCATTCAGAGGAATAAAACAGCGAAAGAATAGGCTATAGTGACACTTCTCTTTCATTCGGTTCACGACAGGAGAATAACTGGTTAAGTTCAAGCTCAAAACCATGCTAAGAATTATTACCTAGGGACGATACTGTCTAAATCACTGGTCCGGTCTTGTATACGGTAAGTTAAATGCAAGAAAAATATATTGCTAGTTCATACAGCAAAAGAAAAGCAATTCAACAACAGTTTAAGATACCAATTCGAAATGCGACACACTATCAAATTACACTACAATGGGGTCCTTCCACCGAGACATGATGAAATAACGCACCCATAAAGTGAGTAAACGAAGAAAAAGGGAAGGAGTCTACAGGAAAAACTCACATGCTACACTTCACTTCTACTTCTACTTCTACTTCTGCGACAAGAAACACACCTGTTTAACCTTGTTACAAAGTACTTCCTGTGTTGAGTGTTTCCGATTGGTTATTAAAGAGCTATTGTGTAACGTCATACCGGTTTACGCACAGCGGGCGCTTTGATTGGTTTATGTTAGGTAGGCGCTTTTAGCGGGCCTCCGCTTACACCCTAATCGATTGTTTTTGTTTGTTTGTTTATTTATTTATTTATTGTCCTCCTTGACGGAAGAGGTGGTCGGGTGGAGCCGCATCGTTCACTCCTTCGCAAGATGGATGGTCATTCTGTTTGACCAAACGCACCAGACAGCCTTCTCGCAGGCCTGTCCATGACGTGTAATAACGTGCCGCTCATATTTCCGGCGAACAGATCCTGTTGTTGAATGTAGCCATTGGCCGGATTCGGTATGGTACTTATTAAAGAATAGTGAGTAATGATTGAAATTCCTCTTTCGTGCTAGGCATTAAAACGACAAGGATTTAAAACAATAGCAAAAATGAGAATTAATGGCGATTTTAATGGAATTTAACAGGCGCATTGTTTATGGGCTGTAAATCTAGCTCATAATATTTTTTTCCCAGCTAGCTGCTCATCGCAGCTGTTTACGCCATTATGTTAAACACAGGATAGCTCGCTGCATTTGTATACTGTATTTAAATTTGTATTTTATTTGTAATCCTTCTTAGCATATTCTTGTAAAGTTATGAGCCGGTATCCAATAGTGTAACGTATTGTTGACTTTTCGTAGTGCACAGTCACAAATTAATGTACGGCTTTTGTCTTTTCCACAGCCAAGTAGTGCTGCCGTGCTCTGTCGAAGAGGTAAATAATGATGCTAAATAGCTATTCATTTGTAATTGGCTGGGTGCCGGTTTTCAGTTGCACTCGTTGTCCTGTGTATGTTACATTGATCCGTTTCATTGCACTTGCATTGCTTTATCCTAGTTTGTCCGTTTCAATTTCCGTTGAGCTAATCTGTCTATCAACTTGTTCTTTTCTAAGTACCAGATCGGTCAATTGTTCTCTGTTGCTGAGGCCAGTAAGAACAACACAGGAGGCGGGGAGGGCATTGAAGTGCTCCGAAATGAACCGTATGAAAACGATGGCGAGAAGGGCCAGTACACTCACAAAATGTACCACATACACAGGTCAGCACATCAAGTTCACGCACCCTTTTGAAGAACCAGTATGTTTTTGTATTTGTATTTGGACATCGTTGTTTTTATTTTAAATGTATTTATAATTGGTCATGTGTCATAATTAGATCATATGGTTAATTAATGTCAATAAGTAATTAATTTCACTGTAACTTTTTATTCTTCATTTGTAATGGCTACAGGTGGTTCAATGGTTAATGAGTATGTAATCAGAATACCTGACAACATTAAGTTGTGAAAATGGAGACATTTTTCTGGATTATATTTGGGGGGGGGGTGAAATTGGGAAACACATTGGGAGTGTTGGCAGATATTGCCTAGTCAGTCAAAATTAGTTACATTACATATAGATGTTGATATGGAATAATTTTAGGTTTCTGGAATGAAACTATTAATAAGTAGTCTGTTCATCTTAGTAGCTGGAATTTAAGGAGAGAAACAGGGTGAATGGGGTTTATTTCATTGCAGGATCCATACACAGAAAACAAGGTCATACATTAAGGGTGGTATTATAATTAAACTCCATATACTGAATTGGAGGCTGATTCAGACCTGCAATCTTAAAGGTGTGAGGTGACAGCATTACTCACTCATCAATTTTGCCACCTTGTTATAGAGTATAATTAATGATGAAACATCCCTGTGTGTGTGTCTGTGCGTGTATTTGTATAATATATTAATCAAGTATAATTGGTTCAGCTGTTTCTACTGAAAGCAGAGTTGAAATTTAGTCTCGTCCCAGTTAAATTTTTGCAGTACATTGCATTGCAATTATTGGTCTTTTGATTCTCTTGCAGTAAGGTGCCAAGTTTCATCCAGATGTTTGCCCCAGAGGGAGCTTTGGTCTTTCACGAGAAGGCTTGGAATTCTTATCCTTACTGTCGCACAAGTCAGTTTTCAAAGCCTGTCAGTTTATTTTCACAGTCCACAGTAGAAATAGTCAATTTACTTGCTCGTTTCACACACTCAAAACAAAATATTTCTGCACTTGAATTTACTACACTCTATACCAAATCTAATCCATTAGAACTCTTTTATGGTAATTTGTACTGAGCAAATACAGATAATACATGTTCCAGAAGAAGTGCATATTTATATATATATATATCATGCACCCTGAATATTTTCAGTGACTGTTCCTTTTTTTGTGGCTTGGCCTTCCGGATGTCATGATAAATATGCAGTTGTAACGGTGAGTGAACATTTAGTTTCTCTGATGCCTTGTTTATTGATTTAGTCTTTCTGTAGTTTTAAGGGTGAAATGGGGATGACAGTGGTAGTGTAATTTGTCTTTGCAGAATGAATACATGAAGGATGACTTTTTCATTAAGATAGAGACTTGGCATAAACCTGACCTGGGAACAAGTGACAATGTGAGTGCTAGCCGTGATGTCCGTTTTGGTCTGAAATTCCATTGTTTAGATCCTGTTTAGTCAAGAAAAAGTGGCAATGGCACAACTTCTCTTGCAGCCTCATAGTCTGTCTCCTGAAGAGTGGGAGGAGACTGAGGTGGTGCCCATTGATATTGCAGATCGATCCCAAGTTGAAGATGTTGTAAGTATCACTCCAGAGTTATAAATGGATGCTCTCTCAGTATCACAGAGTCATTTATTTTGTGTAGATTTATTTTTTTATTCATATTAATTGTTTGGTGTGTATCTCAGTGGGTTAGGATGCTAAATCAAATCCAGTGGGTGATTTCAGCTCTTAGCCTTCAGTTAATCCAAAGATTGTCTGATCGTGCTTTCTCAATTACGTGTTAATCTGGGGGGGGCGAAGTGTTTGCTAAAAATATAATTCAAGTCATTATTTTTTTTTTTACTTTGGGGCTGCAACTTTGCTTAAAAATTTCTTAGAATTGCCCTGAAGCAAATTCAAAACATGGAAAAAGGTCGCAAATTAATTGGACTGCATACTGAAATCTAGTTTCAGTAAATAAATCATACATAAATACATAGGGTATAACTTTTTTTCTGACTTCCCTCTTCTGTTTCTCAGGATTACAAGGAAGAAGAAGATCCAGCCCTATTCCATTCTGAGAAAACAGGCAGAGGACCGCTGGGGCCTGGCTGGAAGGTGTCCCTATTTAAGCAAATATTTTGGTATTTCTGTGTCATTTTTAAGGAAATCAGTACAGGAAAAATGACAATGATTGACAGATGTATAGCAGTGATATAATGAAAGAGTTGTTGTTGTTTCTTTACAGTATTGACTTTTTCCAAAAGTTGCAAGGTAATTACCGAAAGAGTTAAACTCTGTACTGGGGCTGGGTGATATGGCAAAATATTTTATCACAATAATAATTTTTCCCCATCGGTCAGTATCAAAATTATCACAAGAGGGCTCCTGTAGCCCAGTTGTTAGAGCTTTAAGCCTCATCCCCAATGAACCTGGTGTGTTCTGATTGAGCTTGCCCTACACATTCTGCCTCTGTCTTGCAGTCTGCAGACAGATCTTTCCAAATAAATAAACAATCGATTAGGATTGTGTTACGAGGTGCCCTCATCGTGTCATATTAGTAAGGGTTGGAATTCCAATGAGGCATTTCAGGCAGGTTATAGAAGAGTGGTTTCTGTGTTGAGAATTACACACTTTGGAGTGTACTTAAGGCCTTAAAACTTTGCAGAGTATTTACATGCACATAAAGTAATATAATGCACTAAAGGAAAGTGGAATGTCAGAAAAGTCCTTTTAAATTGCAAAAAGTGCCGTCACACCACCAACATTTTTTTACTTTATCAACGATACCTCTTTTAAAAAATAAATAAATAAAAATTGTTGTGGCTGCTTAGCTGTCACTTTCCTCACCAGTCTCTTCCATGATGTTACCAAACCTGTTGCTGGATCTGCTAACTCCATCAGCCTTGTTGTATGTTTGTTTGTTGCTTTGTCTTAAAACTTCTATATGTTTGGTTGGAATTGCATTCTTTTCTGTGAAACCCCTGGAAGATTTTATCATGAGATGTTGGGATAGCGTTGCTTTTACAAAAGAACATAAGAAATTTTAAAACGAGAGGAGGCCATATGGCCCATCAAGCTCATTTGGGGAGAACTTAAATAATAGCTCAGAGTTGTTAACATCTTATCTAGCTTTGATTTAAAGGAACCCTGGGTTTTAGCTTCCGGTACACTAGCAGGAAGACTATTCCATACTTTAACTACACATTGTGTAAAGTGCTTCCTCAAATTTGTTTTAAAATGTTCTCCCACTAATTTTCACTTATGGCCACGCGTTCTAGTATTTAAACTAATATTGAAATAGCCATTTGACTGAACAGCATCCAGACCTGTTAGAATCTTATATACCTG